>MQRK01182058.1:17746-44702 GCA_001938485.1 Girardia tigrina
TGTGTGTTTTTGTAATATTAAATATGTGTGTATCGATTCATTGATACATGTTATCATAAATAAATTTTGATGATATTCTTAACTGTCTACATTGATATTCTTAAATGTCAGCGACAGTATCTATTATTTACTTATATTCCAAGTTATAAACAGAGGCATTTTCGACAGAATTAAATAATTAAGACAAATTACTGTGTAAAATTACAGAAATTCAGAATTTAAAGTCAGAAAATAAAAATCCGAAATGATATTAAAAAACTTACTTAACTTGAGGTTCTCTAATCTGTAAGGCTCCATCATCCCTACAAACTACCGAATGACCAATGGTGGGAATCAACTGTATCATCCACCCGCAACTGGCAATGAGCATATAAAAGTGAATGATAAACAAATTAAGAAGCATTGGATGCCACTTATAATCTGAATGTTGGATCTGATGAATAATAAAAGTAATCTGAAAATATTCAAATGTATCAAAGAAATTTTTATAAAACTTTGGCAAATTCATAAAACTATTTTAAAATATTAATTATAAATCTTAAATCAAAACGCCATTTTAGATACAATATGTTTTCGACATTAATGTTGACACATTTCTCTTCATTTGACCATGTTAACATTACGAGAGGCGTTCCGAAAGTAAGTGGAAAAAAGTAGACGACACCACAACAAAGCATTTATTGAAGGAATACAATGTCATTCATCATCCTCATCACTGTCAAGGCAGGTAAGGCAGCGATTTGCATTGATGGTCTCCGACACTTTTTCCACATTTTCTACCGTGCTCGTCGTTGCTGGAAGTCCACTCCTGTCCGCGTCGTCCAAGGATTCACGTCCATTTTCGAATTGATGCACCCAATTGTAGACGGCAGACTTTTGCAGGACTCTTCCTTGAAACACATTTGATAAGCGGCGCACAATTTCAGACACTGGAGTATCCTCTTTCCAAAGGAAAAATAGAACGCTGAGAACGTACTGTGTCTTCTATGTGTTAAACAAATATGAAAACACTGCCTATGACAGTTTCCTCTATGCTGATCACATGTTGCATGAAGCAATGCCACTTTTGCTCGATTTCTATTGGCTGGTAAGTACATCACGCCACCTGTCCCTCTGTAAGATGCACACACACGCGTACACCCGTATATAAGTATTTCCACTTACTTTCGGAACGCCCCTCGTAGTTTTGTAGATTATAACAGCCTTCGTAAAACGGCTAATTATTTACTTCAGCAATAGTTTATATAATGTTAACTCAAATTCCTAAAATGTCTTTCACCATCTCGCGGCGTTGTTTTAACCAATGCAAGAAACCAAACGCAAAATATTATCATTCGTAATGCGTTCATTTACTCAATTCTTTTTGTTTCTTTCAAGTTGTATTCCTCCAATAGAACCAATTAACTATTTGTCCATTCATGTTATAACTCAAATGCTTTTGAACTGAAATTTTATGAAAACAAAATGGAGAAAAGATCATGAAAATTCTCTTGTTTGTATTACTGTCATTTAAAGTGTAGTAGTATGACGAAAACCAGATTCCATGAGGTTATAAGCTCCATATAGATTTAAATGTTATTGATCTCTTGTTCTTAATAATAAACAAACTCTATTTTGTATCAATTGTGTATTTTATACCGTTCAATAATCACGTACAATGAGTTTCATATTACTTAGAATGGTGATTAAAATACATGCTTATTACTGAAAAAGTATTATATTGAGAATAAACAGAAAGCAGTAAACATAATAAAGACACAATCAGTAACTGTGTACAGCAGCCCCACAATTGTAAATACGAGCCTGTAGTCTACGTGGTATGGATTCAACGAGTGTTTTACAGAGAGTTTGTAAATAGGCATCAGTGTTCAAAATGTACTTAATGCGTGCAATGAGTTCCTCTGTATTTGCAGTGGCCTCTCATAAACCCGTCGCTTCAATTGAGTCCAGAAGTTTTTTATGGCGTTCATGTCGCATGAATTGGACAGCCATTCCATGCAATGGATGCCGTAGTTGTCGAGGTGCTAACGTGTCTTTTATGGATACGTTGCAGGGGGCGTTATCCTGTTGGAAGACTCACGGCACTTGGGGGAACCACAAATCAGCGGATAGTAGAAGAGCATTATCAATTATGTTGATATAAAATACTGTACAAACAAAATACTGAACAGCCAAGCAAGATCACACTCGTGCAACATACTCGGAAATACAACCGTTCAGAGTAATATGAAACGCATTGTAGAACAATGAAGAACATGAAAAAAAATTTGGATCTACTTGCTGATGATTGATAAGATATTCCTAATATATTGAGTTTTTTTAGGATGGTATTGGAAGTGAAGAAAGTTATATGGATGACAGTGGTATCTAATACAGCAAGTTTTTATATCTATGTAGTTGTTCCTAAAATGTGACGAAGAATAGTTATTTTGAATGATTCTGAAATGAAAATTAAAACTAATCTCTACATAACTTGAATTATGTTTTTACAATTAATGAAAATCCTTATCTGTATTCATCCACCAAAAATATAGGCCATATGGTAAACTCAGTCATAAAACGACTGATTCCGATATTGGCTCATATGTATATTGAGAAATCAAGTATTTTTAAAGTTTGTTTTTATATCTTCTTTTGAAAAGAAATTATGAAATTTTATCATCCTTTTAAATCTTAATTTAAATAAGAATGGTCTCACGTTATAAACGAGACTGAGAATCCCTGATAAAGATAGAATTGACTAAAGAATCTTTTATCTATTGATATTATAAAATAAATAAATTATTAAATCAATAGTATATATTAAGAATTTTTCTTTTGAATTATTAATTAAAATACATTAAATTTCAATTAGTTTATTTTAACTGTCTAAAAAAGATATTTTTAAATTATCAACTAAAAATGCATATAAGTAAACATCCACTTTCGTTTATATAAACGATTTGTATTACAAATTGAGTGAGTGATCGTATCATCAAAGAATAAAATTAACATTTAACAAATATATCCAAATAGTATAAATTATAATATAAAAAAAAGATCCTTTTAGTCGTGTAATTTGAATAGTTAAACTATTAGACTGTAGCAAATAAAATAATCGTTAAATGATGTTATTTTTCACGGGATCCGAAAAATTCGTCCCCGGGAAAAGTAAATAATTAAAAATTAAAATAAACTAGTAAACAAAAAATATTTTTAATCCATTCTTAATCTTTTTTAGAAGGGAAAATTATTATTACATTTTTTATATTATTATCACTTTTCTCAATTCGATATAACCCTTGCAAATGATTATAACCCTTATATTATAGAGGTAAGAAAACAAGCTATCAATATTTGTATGCAACCAATCATTGTGACGCACACAGGGATAAACACACATAATTGTTTTACAAATGCTTATAAACTTTGCCGTTACATATAACTAATATATTTACATATATAATTATTAAAGATGTAAATTTTTCGCGGCAAAAACTTTTAAATTTCATGGGTCAATCACGGTAAAAAGTGTAAAATTCGCGGCTAATTCGCAATATCACCTACTTCCAAAATAATACTTCATACACACACAATTCAGTGAAAACCAATTGTTTTCAGTACAAGCAAATTGTTTTTGACATGCATTTTACCAATATCAAAGAAAAAAGTAAATAAAACAAAGTTCTGACAAATAAGACTGTTATTTAAATTTCTTTTTAAATTTTAGTTTATAACTTTCTAGAGTTCTGGTAAAACATGCTGTACATAGTCAATTTATCGCCCTTAATGCTACATCTGTCGTCTCTCAACACATCCGAGTATAGACTGAAAGATCGTTCAGCAGTAACACTGTTACACGGTACACTCTGAAAGTTTCGGAAACTGCGGTGCTGCAGCAATCCAGAAATCAACCAGATGTGAAGTTGCCATCAGATCACCAATACTTGGCAGGTAGATGCGCAGTTCAGTCTTTGCTTGTATGTTATCGTCGAACTACGGTATGTTCTCACAAATAAACTCGTAGGTTACATTCAGTATGTTCAACTTGGTTATGTCAAACACACGACATGCTCGGAAAAAGTTCGCAGCAGGTTGACAGAAGCAAAATGTAATGCTTTCAGCTTCACAGATATAGTTTCTTAGTTTCTCGGAGCCTTTACGTAAAGCCTCAACAGATGGAGATAGTTGCTTTAGATGCTGGAGGACTTCAGACGCTGAAGTATCCATCCATTCAGCGAGATAAGTCAGTTCATCTGTAACAAGATGTGCTTTTAAGTCCTCTCCTTCATATTCCCTTAGCTTTGACATAATCTCGGGAGCATATTTGCGTAGCTCAGTCAAGTCATCTTTCACAGCAGATGAGACACAGAAATCGACAAGCTCGGAAATTTTCAAACGACTACTTCTATCGACCTCATCACCAAAAAATTCTGAATAATCAACCAGATGATCAGTATGGTAAAGCGCGGCCTGAAATCAACTGTTCCACCTTGTGATAACGGGCGTCAGTGGAAGAGCGCCAGGTTTACCTTTGTCGCACAGGAACTGTCGAAACCTGGCCTTACGTGCAGGACATGCTGTAAAAGCTTTTTTACACTGGCCACCATTTTGCTGATTACCGGAAACGAGTGCTGCCACACTTCACCAATGAGGTTGAGTAAATGTGCAGTGCAAGTAACGTGGACACTATTGAAGAGCCCAGTCTTCAGGCTACTGTTCCACGCCTTGTACATATAAGCTGCATTGTCAGTAACAAATGCACTAATTTTTGAAAGTGAAATTTCAAGCTTATACAATGTATTTAATACAGCTTCACTGACAGTCCTTTTTCACTGACAGGCACATTGACACTACTGAAAACTTCCACCAGGCGCATTATTTCTAGCTGATGATGTTACTTTTGTGCGGTTTGCTTCGCAAAAACTTCAAATATACTGGCATGCAGTTTCTGTTTCTTTGCTTCATGTGACTCATCACCTTTCACATTTGCTGCCTTCCATTTGTGAACATTACTGTCCAGATGCTGCGTACAGCTGTCCTTGCGAATAAAATCAACGGGCACATTGCAAGTACTTCAGAACTGTAAATCACCAGTTACATGAAACGTTCCAGGTTTGAACTGTCTTGCTCGCACTGTTGGTGTCACCAACACAGCAGTTTTACTTTTTGCCGTACCGCCTATCTTTCTTTTATCCATTTACGTAAAATATGGCTAAATATAAATTAAAAACGTAAAATTTAAATACGAAATGTGACCTTGGTGAAAATTTAAACAAATTTTCATTAAAATCAATAGAAATGAATAATTATTAAATTATTTAAAAGAAAAATTATTATATAACGAAAATTATTAAAAACTGAAACATAATTTAAAAAGATGTTTGATGATATTAATGATAAATTTAATACCAAATGGAATATTAAAGAATATCTGTAAAGATTATTTATTATAAATAGATAAATAGTCGAAAATTTTTATAATTTTCAATTTTATTTTTCTTTCATTAGGAATATTATTTTAAAGGAAATTTGACTATAACAAGTATCAATATCAATCATATTTCTCAAATTATTCCAAAACATTCCGAGGTGCCAACTAAACCCGAGCCTAAAATACTTCTAATTATAAAACCAACAATTAGTATCAATTAATAATTGATTTTAAATTAATAATAATAATAAATTAAATAATAAATCTATGGAAATCAACAATAATCCGTCCATATAAAAATCAAAATGGTCTGAGAAACAAAATCGCGGAATTCGCGGCATGATTGAGAAATTCGCGGTAGATGCCAAAATTCGTGAAATTTGCGACTGTCGCGAAAAATTTACAGCCTTAATAATTATTTCCCTACAAATCTGGGAAGAAATATGACTGTGATCATGGTCATCAGTAAAAATAGGCAAATTCAGTTTCACCATTCGATCTAGACACACAAAAACTGAGAGTATCCTGAACATGACCCAAACAGAAGGTATGGATACTCTCAAAATTTTGCAAGATACCGAAGTATCAAATAGATATTCCTACTTGCGACCGTATTATCGTTATAGTCAGTCGTTTTTTGTAGACTGCATATCGTGAAAATAATATTTTTGATTAATAAATATATTATTTTTGTGTTATTTATTAAAAGTTATTATTTTAAGATTTTTTGAAAGAATAATAGTTAAAATAAAAAAATGATAATAAAAAAATCCGAAAACCAAGCATAGATACATTAAATAATCCATGATATATTAAATAATCCATCCATTAACTAAAATTTGGTTATAACCCAATGAAAACAGATGTACTAATCAGTACTCATGAATTCAACATGCATTTTAATCAATAAATTTGTCACAATAGTATTTTTATTTATTAATAAAACATCAATTATCTTTGGGACAAATTGTGCGGGACGAATTTTCCGACACCCATTTGTCACAGGTTTCTGTAAAAAACAATAGACTAAGTAAGGAAACTCGATTAATGATTCACTAATTTACATATGAAAATAAAATGTAAAGAAAATTTCAAGAAAGCTTCAGACCAGATTACAAAGTCACATTTGCATGCACAGATGTTTACTATATGATGATCTTCTGCTTGAATTACTCAATCATTGCCCTATATGATTTCCAAACACTTATTTTACAAATGTACAGAACCAGGTTACACATTAATAAGAATACGAACCATATATTTTTCGTTAAATAAGTAGCTATGAAGGAAAAAGAAATCTATTTTGAGTTACAAAATATGCAATTAATTGATATTATTGAAAAACTTTAAATTAATATGCAGGGTTGACGAATAGATCTTTCCAAGACTCTAGTTTTGTTTCAGTGCACAAGAATCCCGATTTTGCTTTTTATATATAGTATATATCTACAGTAAATATAAAATCTTAATAATATAAATAAAAACAATATTTGATTATAAATTTATTAATGAAACGTGTTTTATCATTATTCTGTTTAACCACAATAATGTCGATAAAATTTTATTGGTGTTATATCACAGTTTTGATGGAATTCAGCCAACAAGATATCAGTACACTCATTTTTTTACTGTTGGAGACATGACCTGGAAACATCAGATATCTTTAGAGGGATAAATACCGCTTTTGGACAACATGCGTAGTGTTTACAGAAGTGCTTTAAATAGATAGCAAGAATCAGATGTAGAAATATACATAAGCACAGATGACCGAACATGAGAAATAGAAATCATCTATAGATCTGTGTCAAAAAATTAAGAAGATTCTGCAAGAGAATAAAAACGTAACTACGAGGACAACATACCATCGCAACTGAATGTTATCAAAGATACAGTGTAGAGACATCTGATATGATATTCTTTATCTGGTGAAGGGAGACAAACATGAGTGAAGATTACACAAAACTGCTCACATATGTTGACGAAGCAACTACGTGCACCAACTTGTCACTATAGGATGTATGGTGAGAACCCGGATTGTGTTTTCCATAAATCTTGGTGCAATATGAATAAAACCTAAAACACTTTCCCTGACACTGACGAAACATTTAGCCACCATAGTTTAGGATTATGGGGATTACTTCTCATTGACGTATTGCCACGTGGAAAAAGATGACGGCATCTCAATACAGTTTCATCCTGGAGACGATGGAGTCGAAAGACGATGCAGGACAACCAATGGCTCCGTTGTGCCTCTTCCACTATAACACAAAACCCCACACTGCAGTCTTGACAAAACAATTAATAAGAAATAGTATTGCAACTGCGCCATATTCATCATATACCCCCGACTTTGTCCCATCATATTGTTATATATTCACCCGCATGAAAGTTGAACTCAGAGAAAAAAAGTTTCACAAGTGCAGCGGACAGTCAGTGGGAAATAGAACGTTAGATTGACTGCAAGGATTCAATCTTCTTCATCGATAGTATCAAGAAACATGTCGGTCATTGGGAACGAAGTGTAGCACACGGTGGTAACTATTTTGAGCATTTGCGATTCAATGAAAAATAAATATTGCATGTTATTGGATTTTGTTTGCTTTAACTCGCTAAAGATTTATCGGTCAACCCTAAATTTTACATTTCTTTTCTGTAAATGTGATATACTCGAACAGCGTTTACTTGCTGAATTGTCCACTTTTGCAAAAAACGAACACCAAACATTATGTTTATTCACAGACTCCAATTCAATATTTTCAGGTTTAGTATAAAATTGCTTTTAAGCAAAAAAAACGTTTATGTCAATATAAAAAATGTCTTATCCAAATAAATAAAATATTTTACATTAAGTGGTTGTCATCAAACTTAAGATAGCTGAAATAGAAAATTAAGTTTGTAAAGAATTAGAAAAGAAAATATGAACATCAATTTTGAAACATTTTATTAATTTGCTATCTCCATTTATAATGCATATTATTTTATACTAAATTTATATAATTATTAATGAAATATTTGTTTTAATATTCAGGTTAGTGTTGTAACAATAAATTTTTGTTAAAAGTGTGATTTGTGTTTTTGTTTCATCTCAATTTGTTCAAACTTACAATTTATAAAATATATACACATATATCTGTAAGGATAATTCAATTTATTCCAATTCCATAATTATCCGGAAGACGAATGTGATAGTAATAACTGATTTAAATGATTTCTGTCACATTTGTATCATAAAATCATATTTATCAACTACTAAAAGGTCTTTATTGGACCGGACGCACAATAACAGCTCTTTAGGGTCAACAAAGATTTCATGAATGTAGCGGCATTTTTGAAAGCCATGACAAACTATAAAGTTAACTCCAAAGATAATAAAATTTAAACAGAATTAGACCTTGTTTGCAAAGGAATCAGATCTTTGCTAGCAGATAATTGAATATTTGTTACCTTGAATAGATATATATTGCCCCAAAAATTATGCAGACCTTATCACAAGTGTTTAGGTCGGACCCTGTGGTACGGGTAAACATGGATGCCTACTAAAACGACATCGCGGTCAACGTGGCCGAAATACCAAGACCGGTTAATAGCAGTACTGCACAGTTTCGGACTAGAAACAAAAGACCCAAATCCTATAGCATTGGCTGAGTGTTAGGATTGGTGGTGAAGGCGGGTGAAAATGGACGGTTACAGTGGCGGTGTGACAGAGACGTCCCATTGATCCAGAATCGCGGTACTCGATCAGTTGGTGGGTCACTATCCGGTCTGTGGGTGGCTACGACCAGCGTGCAGCGTCATCAAAGGATTGGCCAGCAACGGGACACAGTAGTGGATCCGCAAATTTTCGAGACCGTACAGCAGTTGTCGCACCGAGTCCAAATGGAAGATCCAGTTAGGGGCGATTGAGAAGTGCTGTACAGCGAGAAGAGGCGTGTGTGATGCGACGCAAGCTCAATTGCGACCGGAATTGGCATCGAAATAAGCGGCGTAGTAGTCAAAGACGCTAGTTTGCTGCGCCCGAAAGACGATAACAATGACATTAATTTAGCCGAGCATAACGCAGTGAACCTGGCACTCACAGAGGCGGTCAAGTGAGAAATTCAAGAGTTGGAACTCTTAACCGATTCAACAACAGTGAGTAAATGGCTCTCATCGGCGATATCGGAACGCGAGCCGATTAGATCTTAAGCACTCAGTGAGATCTTAATTAGGAGAATAGTTGGCCTTTTCAAACAAGTGGTGCAAGAAGAGAATATGTGCGTCACAGTAACGCTGGTCCGATCAGAAGAAAACAGAGCGCATGTTCTGACTCGAATTCCAAGTAACTGGTATTCATTGGTGAGGAGTCCAGTGGTGTTGGTGGTAGTTTCAGTCGGGGGTCAGCAGGAATTGCTAGACGATATTCAGTAACTCCATGAAATACATCACTTTGGTGTGAGACGTTCAATGTTCCTAGCGACAAAAATATGGGGACCAGGCAAGGTGTCAGAGGATTGGGTTAAAGCAGTGGTTCAACAGTGTGAACGATGTGCGTCGATCGACCCATCATCAATCCAGTTGGTGGAAGACGAGCTCTGTTCCGCCCGACTCTCAGGTTGCCCCGAGAATCGGATGGAGGCAACAGGGTTACGCAGTGCTTTATTTTGATTATGCTGGGCCCTTTGAATCATCATAATATTGAGACTGAATCTCTAAAAGATCGGCTTGATGTTATGGTACTTCAAGCTGAGAAACAGTGCGCATAAATTGCGTCCCATTACAAAATCAGGCTCGATCTCCGCATATTCCCAAAGGAAACTTCTAATCAGTTGTAAAATTGGATTTCCGGTCTAGCGCTGATTCACAAGCAAATTTGATGAACTGACGACACTTGATCCCGTAATGGAACTAGTCGACGGTTCATTCGATCCAGCGATATCGTCGTCGAATTGATCAAAATTATACGACAATTTTGAGACAACATTAAACGCTTTGGTTTTTAGTTCGTCAGTAGTAGTCAATCGGGCATCCAACTTGCCCTGTTTATTAATAAAAAATAATTGAAACAAACTGTCTTTTTTTCTCAAAATTCAAACTTGGCGATTTAGGTTCCATATTTTCAAAAATAAATCAACCAATTTCAACAAAATACTCAAAAACTCAACATCATTTTTTAATTTTCCATTGCAAAAATAAAATTTAAAGTATGTATTTGAAATATATGATAAGACAAATGTAAACATACCAAAACAAATAAATTGAGGACGAAGAATATGAGGCCAATCGAACCGAAGAGTAGCTTGGATAATTGATAATCATCTTCGTTAAAAAATGGTGTTTTACAATGGAACGAACATCCATCAAAACCTTTGATCCTGATTTTAATTAAATTAAAAATAATTAAATTACATATATATTTTTTTATTTATAATATCATTAATATTATAATAGTATACATATCAGTATATATATTGTTTTATGGAAGATATAACTCATTGCACTGATATAATTTGAGATTTTAAATAATTAATACAGTAAAAACTTATAAATTTTGTTTAATTTTATAAAATTTTGCATTACAAAAAGTTTTTGTAAAATTATTAAAATAAAATAAGTTGCTTTTACAAATTTTATTTTTAAAATGTCATATACTTTTAAATTTGAAAAGTTAAAAGTATTTAAACAATTTGTGTGATTAAAATAATTAAATTTTTGAAATATCCAAAACAGTCGCATTTCAAAATATGTTAAAATTTATACTGACAAAAATATAATAATTAAATAAAATATTGATAAATAAGAAAATTTAAGTAAATTTAAAAGATTTTAAAATTTGAGAATAAGTGAAATGAAAAAAAATGTTCACATATTGTTATCCTCAAAATCAAATTCTTGGAAACAAATTGATCAGAAGTATTTTTTATTAAGTTTAAAGAAAATACTTTTTATTTTGGTGAATCATTATTACTTGCTATTTCTATACGTTTGTTGTTATTATCTAATAGATTATATTAACCATATATATATTTATCGTTTTAAATAAAGTAATTTATAATAATTTTTGGATCACAGAGAAATAAATTAGTCTGTTCAATTACATTAAGACATTAAATCTTAATACAGAGTAATGAATGAAAAATTTTGTTCTCATGTATGAATCACACCTGTAAATTTCATTCATCATTGATTGTTAAAATATTCGCAACGATTTACGGCAAATCATTATTTTAAACCAGAGATCACCAACTCTTTTTGTATACAAAAAACTAGAAAATCCGTTATTCTGAAAACGAAGTAAGACACTTTAAAACTATGAAAAGTTAGTTTAAATTTGCATTTCGCAAAAATAATTTTTTTTTTTTTAATTTGAAAGTTTTAAAAATGTAAATAAATACCAAAGTTTTAAAATTAAAAATATATATAATATTTGTCTAAAAAGTGTGTTTGTTTTGTGAGGAATACTTTGAATGTTTGATGTTTTGTGTTTGAATGTGTATGTTGATTTGGAATTGTGTCTCTCCTACCCAGATGGATGATTAATATTTGAATTCTTATTATCTAAAAATATGTAATGTTTAAATTTATTTTTAAATTCAAATAATGGTAAAATTTTAAATAAGTTAATTAATTTTTACAATTTTTAATAAATAAATTAAATTAATATTTTTTAAATAATTAATAATCATTTTAATTTTTATCCAATAAGTTTTGAGTAAATATTTTAATAAATTATTTATTTCTCCGTTTGCTAAAAATAATAAGAATTAATTCATTAATCAATTTATTTTAGAATGCACTCGTACGAAAGCTTTGACAAAGATTGCATTAAGGACAATCCAAATTGTTGTGTAAATAAAAATATGAAAAATCAAATCGGTGTTCTTAATATGTTTGTTAGTTTGTTTGTTTGTGGGTCACGCTTTTCAATGTGAAATTGCGGAGGAACCAGAGTGAATCCATTTAAGGACGTGGTCAATCTGGATAGCCCGTGTCAATACAATTCTGTCGGTGCAGTGCCGTGGCCGAAAAACGCCCAGAAGCCGATAAAATTGATCGAAAACCGTACAAGTCGTTAAATGGTTAAATCAACACTGATTTCGAATAAGGAAACTTTTGATGATTCTTACAAGGAATTTCGTGAAAATTTTTATGAAAATACTAATAAAATACTAATTAATTTGATAACTTATGATTTATATAACTTATTTACTAATTATATTTCTAAAAATTCATTTAGGTTAAATTTTCAAAATGTCATTACCATCTGATTTACGGTTTGACGGTCCAGCTCAAATTTTACTATGATCATATATATGGTGAGAGGGGAGGGGGGCAGAATTTTGTAACGTGGGGTGTAGGGGGTGTTTGGGAAATGTGATGTCAAGTCGAAATGCTCTAGTATTTAGTGAAAGAATTCTGTGACGAAGTGTAATGGGGGGTCAGAAAATTTATATTTATATCGGAGGGTCAGGCTTTTTGTGACGAAATGTGACGATGGGGAAGGGGTTGAAAATCTGCTAAAATCGCGTGACGTCATTTATGGAAAGTCCCAAAATGCGAAATAGTGGAGGAACAGTGAAGGAATCCGCGTAAAGTTGAGAAAACTCTATATATTCAGCATTGAGACGGTTCAGTCTGTAGAGCGCCTTTGTCGAAAGGCTCCGGGAGCCGATTTAACTGACTGACTGTTAAATCAACACAGAATTCGAAAAAATAAATAATAAATTATAATAATTACGATTTAAAAATTAAAACAGAAACTTTCAAAGTCGAAAATTCAGCTCACCCGTCATACATGAAGGGTCTTTTTCTAGTGAGATTATAAAGAAAACTATCAAAAATTAAATACTTATATAAAAATTAAATAAATGTTTACAGTTATAACAATTGTTATATTTTAATAAAAGTTTTGAAATAAGAATTTTAAAATAAATAATAAACGGATTAAACTTTATAATATTTTAAGAAATAATTTTTTTATTAAAATGCTTATGGTAAATTTAAATTAATTAGTTTTAGGATAAAATTTTAAAAAAATTTTAGTTATAATTTAAAAATTAATTTCAATTATTTAAAGTTTTAAAATTTATTAAATTTTACAAATTGAATTGGAAGAAAAATGTAATAGATTGATTTTGGCAAAATAATTGAATTAACAAAAAATTTGTTTAATTATGCGAATACTTGTCATTATTAAAATTTTGGTGTTAAATTATGAATCTTGAATCTAGTGATAATAAAAGTAGCATAAACGCTACTTACAAAAACGATTCATTGAAGTACATCGTACTCTTGACATTGGAACTTTTTTCGGTCTACCTCAAACAACATTTAAGAAATTTAGAAAATGAATTTTCGTTTAATGTCGTCTCATATTACGTCGTATTTTAGAAAAGCATTCTCGACCTAGAACGAAGTTTGGCTGTATATATTTCTAACAAATTCTATTGTTACAAGTGTTTCCCCTAAATTTCATTACATTAATACAATTCATTTTGAAAGATAAAATATATTTTGTCAATAATAAATAAATCATTAATTTACTCATTAAAACATGTTGTATTCTATATATTCATCATATGCTAAATGATACCAAAACAATTTAAATGGACATTTGTTAATGAAAAATTTTTCAAAAGTTCTCGAACCTTACCAAACTATTTCTAAATGTGGATAACGTTCCGTGTTGTATTTGAAGCTCTGATAAATAATAACAAATAAATAACAATTTCAGAAAAAAACTTGTATTCCATATGTCAACTCTTTTGTTATGATTATGAATAGTGTTATCCCTCAAAGAAAAACATAAAGAAAGAGAGCCAAATCCATGCGAATCAGTCCTTGATTCTATCGAAGGTGGTCGAAATGAAGACGAATACTATTGCAATTTAAGTAATTCAATCAGAAACAATTTGTCTGTGGGGTACGAGTAACATCCACGAAATTGAAGGATATAATCCAAAAGTTTTTCACTAGGCAAACAAAATACTTTCGAACAAAATGAGAATCAAAAAAATAACCAATTCGGTTTGTGCTACAAATCAAAATTTAATAATGAAAAATCGAATGTGTTAATTCAATTAATTCTCGCGATCAAAATAGAGATAATAAGAAAAAGAAACACAAAACAGAAAATACTATTCAACATCAAATAACAATCGAGAAAGAAATAGAATCGAAATTACCGAAAATATCCGTTCAAAATGTCGAAAAAAAGAGAAAACAAAGCAAATCGACAATCAAAAAATTGAAATTCAGTTCGAAATTTCCGCGGAAAAATTGATAATTAACGAAAATACATCGAATAATTGATTGAATAAAAAAAAGATTATTAATTAAATTATTAAGAAAATAAATAAAAAATAAACAAATCATCTAAAAAAATAATGGCAATTGTTATCAATTCATATTATGAAATGTTTTTTGATCGTTTTTGGACACATTATTGTGTAATATTTTTAATAAAATTTTGTTAGATTGTTTAAGTGAAGCAAGGAATGGTAAAAAATTAAAAAAACTTAAATGTTTTCACTTGAGTTGAAATGCTATGTATGGTAGAGATGAGAGCTTTTTATGTATGTTGGATCCCAACTTCTATAACTCAGTTTGTTTCGCATCGTGATTGCTGTTTTCTGTGTTTCTGCTTTGAACATAGAAGAAGATGAACGCTTGCAATTGTGGGCCCACGGGTGCTGGTCTGCTCTCCTGCTCTGCACAGTTCCAGTGCTGTTAATTAGGAGCCCTTCTCTCTTTCTCTTCTTTGCCCCCCCCTTCACCTTCCACTCAGAAAATGTGCCGTAAAGCACTAAAACTAAATTGTAACAAATCACTGTGTTTACAATAAACATTTTGCAAAAAATAAAAAATTATGAAAAGTCTTGAATTGAATTTGAATTATGTGATATTATTATGAATCGATCGAATTTTTGTTGTGTCAGAAAAAAAAGAATTTTTCATGTTTGTGGAAATGATCAATTTTAAGAAGAATAAATTTTTGATCATCTCAAACGGTTCGGAAACATATCCCTGTCACAAAGTCGTTCTAGCGGACGCGTCTGCAAATTTCCACACGATGTTCAAGAGCGGCATGAGAGAAGCGAATATGAACGAAATCTCGATCCTATGTATTTCACCGATGTCGATTAATAGATTGATTCATTTTTTTTCCAGAGGAATGTTAATCGGCGAAGCGAATGTTTGTGAGTTACTGGTGGCTGCTGCGATGCCCCCGATGCAACACGTTGTCAAAAAGGGTTGTGAGTTTCTCGAGAAGCAATTTCTTCCGATTAATATGATCAAAATTTACGACTTTGCCAACGCGAATAGTTTGACAAAATTGTCGAAAAAAGCCCAGAAATTTATCGATTCGAATTTCAATGAAATCGGTCGTTATGATGAATTTATCCATTTGAAACATTGCCAAGAAGCCAAAGTGTTCAATTCGGGGATTCGGCAGACCAGTCATTATCGATCAAATTTAACGAGTTACTTCTTTGAGATTCTGTCTCATGTTCCATCGCACTTCATTCGGAGTCAAATTAAAGATTGTAGAATTCTATCGGATGAGGAATGGGGATGAGATCCCCACCAGTGAACTAAGTGAGATAAAGTTTTGTTCCCGCTACCCGAATTCCGACCCCCAAAGCTAGGGTGTTGTAATCACGCAAGTGCTGAACTTGCTCTGTTGTCAGCAGCATAAAAATTAATTTTTGTTTATTATCTTTACACTTATGCAAATTATAAAATAAAGTACTGTAAAATTGTTTAAAATAAATATTAAAGAATATTTCATCAAGTAAAACAAATTTAAAGAAATAAAAACGAACAAAAATAAATCACGAAAGTTACTAAAAGGATTTCCAAATGGGATAGAGAAAATATCATAGATATTTAATGACATTCACCACCTAAAAAACCTCAAAGATGGATCTAGTTCCAATGTTTAAACATGGATCCATTGACAAATCTATAATCATTTTTGAATAATTTTTACTTGATTTTCGAAAATTATATCATTAGGAATGTTATTTTCAAAAAATTATTTTATTTACTTATTAATATTTATCCTAAATTCTAAAACAAAAAATTCAATAATGATATTATCAAGATAATTTAGGAAAACGCTCAATGAAAGAAAGAGTGAAAGCTAACCACAAAGTCTTTTGAACGGTATTTACCATTGGCCACTGGCAATTATATGAATCACTACTTTGAATCATACGACTATATGATTCAACTGGGCAATCCGGGGGATATTTATCACAATCCAATAGAGACGACATTCTGTTCAATAGGGAACTTAAATTATTCGATTTTCCCGTACTGTTATTGATATCGTTGGTGAGTAAAAGAGAACATTCACGCTTTGTGGCTTGGCAGATTTCCCGAGATGGCTTACTAACAAACCACTCATTATTACTACGGGAACATTCGGGATATTTAATCACACAAAGTATTATCTAGAATAACAATGAATTTTATAAGAAGGTTCAATTAATATTTTATTATAAGATCTGACATTAATATATATATATATATATATATATATATATATATGCATTTATAAAAAAGAGTAAAATTTATCTAATCCAGATCTTTGGTTACACAATCAAAGTATTTTTCTTGTAATAGCTCTAAATCATACAAGATATTTTATTTTTTGGAAACAATTTTTTTATTCAAGTTCGATTCAAAAAAGTCCCGAAATACATTGTATGTGTAAAATGATCACATTATAACGAATCTTCTTTATAAATTTATCACGACATAAGATATAACTTTGAAGAAAGATTACCAAATCAAAAGAGAAATATAATAAGTACATCATGATAAAAGTCATCTTATTGATCCAGAAATTCGTAATTAAATACTAATGATAAGCTAAGTTTTCAGTTTTTAACGCACTATAACATTTTTAAGGCTAATATATATTTGCACTGCAACAAAATATTCTTTATCATTACAATTTATCTGAACATATTTTTGACAATTCATGAAAAATACAATTTCAGTGCAAAAATGAATCTTGACAAATTGTTGTTTTAAAACCGAATTGATAAATGTAAAAAACATTCTTAGCGGAAGCCAGGCGTTTAGTCAGACAATCTGCATAAGAAAGGCGCGCGTAGGAAGTCATGTTTTTATGCAAGAAATACTTGATCAGTAGGTGTTTTACACTTGAACTGACAAAGACATGACTCGAAATATTGTCTACATCTTGCTGGAAACAAGGGACTTGATGTTTGATATGTGTTCATCATGATTTACAACTATAAATAACAATAGCACACTCATGTAGGTAGACAATATAAATTTTATATTATTTTGTATATTTAATCAATATAAGGTTCAAAGTAAAATATATATATGCTTTAAATTCGAAAATGTCGAAATTAAAATATTATAATTAAAAATTAAATTGTCTTCGAAATTTATTTCGACCAAATATTTTTAATTTAAAAAACACGATTATTAATAATTTTAACTATGTTTTTACTTCATCTGAGTCTGATATTTTAAAATTAAGTTTAGATAATGGGATAAAAACTAAAATTGATTAGTAGAATGCAAAATCAAAGATTGAAAATTTATATAAAGCAATAAATTTAGAAATAAATGGGGAGAATAGTACCAAATTAAAAATTATTTAGAAAAGATGACTGAAAATTATTTTTTAAAAAATAACAAAATGAAATTAAATGAGGAAAGAATAATAAAATGTTTATTAAAGAAAAACAATTATACATGTGTTTCAAAATTTTACAACCGGCCGCATCTGAATTGACTAAGCCACTATTCTTTCTACCACCAATTCTGGCAGCAGATCATGTCAGAAGAGATAATTTTGAACACGCTTTCGAACTGATGCATGACCAAATAAAAAAACAATCTGCTGCAGTTGACAGCATCGTGACGGCTGAAAAAAATAGTAATTACCGATTCCGCAATTAAAACTCTGGAAAAGATTCAGAGACATAAAATTTTATCAACCTATATAAAAAATATTCACTGTGTTGTGGAGGGGGTAGAAAGAGTAAACAACATCCCACACTGGTTCTTGGACAAACTAAATAGACAGGCTTTTGAATTAGGAATCCCAGCACCCACCTCATGGAAAGAAGCGCTCATAACACAGAGCTCCGACTATCTTCTCTCCAGAGAAATTAGAGTACATCTTAGAATCTATATGTGACAGATGTCACAAACAGTGCAATCGCTATGGCATTGCAGTCAGGCTACTGTGTGACGAGATCTCGTTGGAACTTCATGACTCTCTAAAAAAATACAATCATGAAGAGGCCAAAAATTAAATCTATAAAACTCTAAAATTACTAAACAATCTAGAGAGCACATTTAGACTTAGAGATGCTGATGTTAATTTAAAGATTAGGTTACAAAATATTGTCAAATAAAATACGTTATTAAACTATGCAATTGTCAAAAGTCTTTTTTCGATGAATGACATTAAAGTGGCCTCTGCGAACACTGTCAAAAAACTGTCAATATAAAAAAAATAATAATAGCAATGATGATATAAAAACAAATGACTCTATGTCTAATGATGCAACCAGATCGGTTCTGCCGACTGTTGCTGCAACCAGATCGGTTTTGCCAACTGTTGTAGGTAAATGTGACAATGCTGCTACGACTCCGGGATCCGGAAGGACCGAGAGTCGAATAACTGTCGTCGCCAAATTTGCCAATCCGGTTGACCTTGATGATAGTCTTGGACTTATATCTACCGTATCAGCGGCCGATCTAACAAAAGAAAACATTGCTAATGAAAGTGATAATGACTTATTCTCTGATGCTTCCAGCGTGTCTTCGCGATTTTTGGCTCCAAAAAATAAAAAATATGCAAAAAAACACATCAGCATCTCAAAAAAGTCTCTGGTTCTGCCAGACTTTGTCGCAACTAGGTTGTTTCATGTAGAAGGCGATTTAAATTCGGTTTTGACTTCTTTAATAAAAAAAGAGATTCATGTGTATTTCCAATCAATTACAACAACACACATTGACTTGCACTGTGCTGCACGCCGGAACACGCGTATATCTACAACTCACTAAGTAACTTGCCATGTGAGAAGACAGTCACAGCTCTAGTGGCACCACTCATTACTGCCATAAACAAAGTCGTCCCAGACAGAAAAAATAAACCCTATAGAGTGCGGCTCCCACTGAAGTTCCCCGAATGTGAGCAGCAGACGAACAATAATGACTGTGGTCCTTTTGTCTGCGGCTTTATAAAAAATATGATAAACGAAACAATCAACCCTCTCTTTGAAATAAACATAGAAAACATCCAAAAACACTGTCATCAGCTGCGCCCTCATGTATCGGATCGTCCTGTGGGAAGAACTGGGGGTGGGAACATTTTAGTCGCTGAGATATCTAAAACAAAAGTTTATTCTAAAAAATAAGTCAACAGAAAGTTAATGTATATAATACCAAAAGGGAAACAACTATGAACCTCCGACAATTTGAATATTTCCAAATGTCGAATCTTATTGATATATTACCGCCTAATGATAAGTGGCTTACTTTATCTACACAAGCCACTTATCAAATTGCCAAAAATAATGAATCATATATAAAAAGTAATATATAACATATAAAATATTTATAAATATAGATAAAGTTTTTTGCCCGTTATGTATATCAGACTTGCAATGGATTCTAGTAGTTTTTGATGTTAACAACAAAACTACCATCGTTTATAATGTCAAGGAATCCCTAACACTGGAACAAGAACTGACAATCAACAACATCAATGTTAATCTTCTCTCCTTCTTTTGACTAGATGGTGAAGGTTGGATCTTGAAACAATCCAATGATCTGCCAACTTCACAAAAATTTCCAGAGAGTGGATACTGGATTGCCAACTCTATATGGCAATTGTATCACAACCGACCCAACAATGATGTACGAGAAATAATTGACAACATCACTAAAAAGAAAGGTCAAAAAAATTAGACGACAAGAAAAAACTATTAAAGAAAAGAATAACAGAGAATAGCGTTACAAAAAATCTCAGAGATAATAGTGGCTAACTCCACAAAACGTGCTGAAGAATCGGATTTGCTCATTACCAACTACATCTTGCAAGCAAGAGTTAAAACGGTTAAAAATCTCAATGCATCAAGAAACACCAGGAACATTAGAAAAAAAACGGATGTAAATCTACGACATTACTTTAAAATAAAACCGAAAAAGGCCATGGAAATAATTTTAAGTGACACGACTGTTGATGGAGAGCTATCTTTGGAATCTCTTACAAAATCGCCAAATCAAAAAGCGACTATCCTCCTAAAACAGACTGGAGCAATGCACCAAACATCAAATCTGGCCAAAAATTTCAATTTCAGCATGTCCTTCCAGAAGAGATTGCCAACATACTCAAGAACACCAAAAATACTAGTCCCGGTATATCAAACATTGGCTATGCATATATTGACTATTGCGACCCGGGTTGTCAATTTATGGCCACATTATTCAACAATATCATTGATAAGGAGGGAGTCATTCCACCCAGTTGGAAGAAATTCCTAACGGTAATGATCCATAAACCCGGCAAGTCAGGAAATTACATGGAGACCAATAGTCCTGTTGGAATGCATTGCCAAGTTGTTCACATCTTGCCTCTGCACTCAACTGGAACAATGGCTGGTGAAGAACAATTTAATTTCAAAGTTCCAAAAAGGCATCGGATCATCGGACGGGTGCGCTGAACACAATAGCGTCATGAGAATTTTACTGGAGGAATATGAACATCTTCACATTGCATTCCTCGATCTAACTGATGCGTTTAGCAGCATTCCAATTAATCATATATTAGAAGTTCTAAGAAGAAATGGTCTACTCTCTCATTGCAAATCTGTACTCGGATTGCTCATCAACATATACCTGCAATGATTGTACGACAGAAGACATATCAATCAGGAGGGGGTTAGACAAGGATTTCCTCTTATGCTGCTGTTCAGCGTTGGAATTGATCCAATTTTGGCTGCACTACAAGATAATGATGCTTTTGGTATCGACACCGAGGCTGGTAAGATTACTTGTCTGGCATATGCAGATGATATTGCCCTAGTTGCAACCAGCAACTCTTGTTTACAAGCCATGGTTTCATCTGCATGTGACATTGTTGAATGGACTTCTATGAAGTTCAACCCAGCCAAATATGGATATTTATCAACTCCTCTTATGAATGAATCAATCCATATTAATAACATACAAATACCTATAGTCACAGATGAAGGAGGTTACCGTTATCTCTGAGTAGACTTTACCAGAAAGACAAAATTCATTCTTGAACGTTTATTTCTATCAGCTATTAAGGACTTGAAAAATATAACCAAATCCATACTATTTCCCTGGCAGAAAATAGAAGCGTATAGAATCTTTATACACTCACGATTCACCTTCTATTTTCAAAATTATAATATACAGAACAGTGAACTTACGGATTATGGTCACCAAGATCGGTTTTGCCACAATAAAGGCAGTACCATGAGTCACTTGAGTAATCCCTGTACGCAGTTGGGAAATCGTTGTGAAGTTCATCGATGGATACGGTATCGAAAACTACTAAAACATAAAAAAATCACGGTCAAGGAAAGGCAACACTGAAGGCATCTCAAAAAGTGGATTTCTACGATAGATGTTTACAGCGATTCCCAAAACAACGATTCCCAGAGCAACCTAGGTGAAGAGGGTGTGTGGACACCCAGCTGGATGAAAAACAAAACCTAGCAAAAGGCGGATGAGCTCATTGGAGCCAATGGTCATCCATACCTGGAGAGGCGATAGGCGCCACCAGGTTCTTTGCCTACTGAGACACTCAAAAAATATGCAAAACCAAGCCATAATGCTTGTGCATAATTGAGTGCACTCACGGCCCATCGGCTACTGTACCAAAAAATATTATTCATAATAAAAGAACAAGGATTTACAGAAATATCGATAACGCAAATAAATGCTTGGCAAGTTATTAACAAACCAAATAAAAATTAATTGGTATATTGTAATAAGTAAACGAATTACAAATCTGGAGCTGCATTTTGATAATGGAGAAATCGATGTCATGGAGTTTATTCGTGGAATTTCTTACAGTTTAAACAATCCAATTGCATTTTAACAGTGTATTTAGAGTTGGAATTTCATTAAAATGAATTTTTATATCTTATTGACTTTTTTCTATTTTTATATATATTTTTGACGATGAATGTGTTGCGCCTTTGCGTTGTTGTGTTGGAAAATAAATTATGAGATGTAGAATAAATTTAGCGATTTCTATTTGATTTTTCTGAAAAAAAATTGTAATTGGATTTGTGTAAAATTTAACGTATGAATTTTAAAATGTTCTGTGAAAGAAAATATAATTAAATCAATTCGAAGTTTAAAAAATATTTTAATAAAAATGAATAAAAAATTAATAAAGATTTGTAATTTTAATAAAGTGATTTATAAAAATATTTACAGTATATTACTAAAAAGTATTTATTTTAAATAAATTTTAATAAATTCTAAATGCTATTAATATCTTCACTAATAAAATTTTCAGTTTAATATTAATATACTAAAAATTTAAAAACTTTTTAGACGAATAATTATAATAGTAAAAATGGAATTTTAAATTTTTCATGTTTAAAATAAAAATGGTTTTTTGGGAATCGCTGTTTTGATAAATTGCTGTTTAGGAGTATAACCTAATCTTTTTAGTAATCTTCGTGATTTTTTCGTTCGTTTTTATTTCTTTACATTTGATTTTCTTGATGAAATATTCTTTAATATTTAATTTAAACAATTTTACAATACTTCATTTTATATTAGCATAAGATAATAAACAAAAAATATTTTTTATGTTGACATATGGAATACAAGTCTTTTCTGAAATTGTAATATATTTGAAATTATTATTTACTAAGTCTAAGTATAGAACCAGAGTTTCGTATATTATACGGATCATTATCCACATTTAGAAATAACCTGGTAAGGTTTGAGAACTTTGAAAAAAATTTTTCATTCACAAATTTAAATCTAAATCGTTTTTGTATCATTTAGCATATAATGAATACATAGAATACAACATGTTTAATATAATTTAGTATAATTTCTACGTTTGTAAATCTCTACATTATGAAATGTTGATGTGTACTTTTATCCTGATACCACGCAAAATATGCTGAAAAAAGCTTTTAAACTATTATCGATGAAGTTATTCGGATTATTTGCAAATACTTTGAATCATTAATATGTTACTTTGACTGGTTATTTGTAATTAACATTCAATATATCTACCCCTACCCGTAAATACACCCAACATTTCGGAATTGCCCTCGCTCGATCCCAAAACTCGAAATATTCAACCAATTTATTTTCAAATGTGTACTTATAGAGCAGTTTTAAATTAAAACAAGTCGAGTTAACCAACAGATTATTGACGATATCGCATTGATTTGTTGATTCAAAACAACCATTTCTAAAAGAAGGAAATTTTATTGTTATAAAACAATTTTAATTTCATTAAAAAAAATTCATTTGCTTTTTTTGTGTACCTGAAACTAGAATTTGCCAAACTAAAACTTCCGAAAAACGAATTTCCATTTCCTTTTCCATGTGCATATAAACATAATTCTAAACCCAACCAAATTCGAACAATTATTACAATCATAAAAGATCAAATAATAAAAAAATTAAAATTATTTCGAAATTGGCGTCAATTTATTTTACTAAGTAACGAATTAAAACAAATTTGATTATATATAGAATTGTCTAAATTTTGTTCTGATAAATTATTGATAAAACCAAATTTACGTTACGTTTTTTTATTTAATAAAAACTAAATTAAAATGAAACACTAACTCAAAACCATCAGATTATTAAGAAATCTAATTAACAAAAATTTATATACATATGATATTCAGATCATAAAATAAAAATTCAATTCATTGACAATTGATAAATTTACAAATAAATAATTATATCAATAAAGAACAGAAAATCACCGTAATAGTTTACAAATAATGTTATGAATTTCTTGAAGTCATTTTTGTTTTTTAGTTACAGATAATCTCATGATATATAAGTATATACAGTCAATGAATTAAAACAAATAATAAACAACATGCAAAGTTCAATTATATAACTTTATAATATATTATAACAATAGACTTTCTTTCAAATGAAGATTTTGATTGCATATAGAATTCAAAAGAGTCGATTACTTTTTATAAAATAAATGCATAAATACTGATTGAAAATAAATATGTACAATTATTATAACAGAAACACATGAATCATCGTTTTGATGTCTTTTCTTGAATTAATCAAATCACTGCTTGAAATTTGGCGAGGTCTTCAAAAAAAAAGGAGAGAACATTGTCACGTTTTACATCATGTATCCTGAAAGAAACAAAAAAAATTTAAATAAAGAATTAATTAAAATCAATAAAGCCGATAAAATAATAAGCAAAAGAAATTGTTGGGACTGAATTAGTCAGATTTAATCGTCGTTTTGATTTTTATTTCATTGAAATATGAATGTAGAGAGTGACTCTATTTGGATAAAATGACACAGCTGGTGAAAGTGTTGCTCGCTGTCAACCGCCCGGATGACTCACTGATGTAAGACAATCAGCGACTGCCCATTGTTTCCACTGACACAAGCATAGACACCCGCGCTCGCACACCCACACATACACTGATCCGAGGTGGTCGATGCGATCGATATCGGATAAGAGTGATAAGATTCGATACATCTTACTTTTTACACACACGCACATATTATGCACAATACTTATATACAATACTTCGATTCCTTATTGCGATTTAATTTGTATTTAATATTGAACTTCGTTAATTTCTAAAGTTACTTATTAATTTCCAAACGTATAGAATCAAATATAAATGATAATTTATATTAAGTTTTTAAGAATTTCTTGCTGTAATTATTTTAACAAAAATTAAAGAAATAATAAAAAAATTAAATAATAATATTTATTTTGAAACTAGTAAATATTTTACCAAAAATAAAATAGATTATTATTAAAT
This sequence comes from Girardia tigrina, assembly GCA_001938485.1. Classification (NCBI taxonomy): domain Eukaryota; kingdom Metazoa; phylum Platyhelminthes; order Tricladida; family Dugesiidae; genus Girardia; species Girardia tigrina. Next base: position 43,188 of record MQRK01182058.1, read on the forward strand.
TATATATTTTTGTATTACTTATTTTTCCGTTTATTTATTTCCTACTCATGGTTTTTTTACTTTATTTTTTATATATCTTATTAATTTTAACCTAATAATCAGGTGGTTTTCTGTACAATTATGTTTTTCATAACGGTCGTGTATTCTATTAAGAACGTTTAACGTATGTTTTAAATAGATCAATCTGGCGTAATTATGACTCATTCTTTGCCAGTTCAAGAGCCCAAAATATTTTTTGAGGACGTTTATAAACGTTCTTCCTATTTTCGATACTGTCTACACTTGCCCTGTATAAACACCATGCTGAATAACGGTTCGTTTTTAAAATTTTTCTTCATGAAAATTTAGTTTGATAAAAATTTACCTATGTATTATCTTTTTCATGTTTAGCAAGAATTGCATTACTTAGAATTTATTCAAAATCCCAATTTAAAAAATTGAATCAAAAAGAAAATTTGAAATAAATTTAAAACGGGAAATTATTTAAATAAAAATCGAATTATTGTCAAATGGTGATCGATTTAGACGATTATCCGTCAATGTCAGACGAAATAAATAATTATTAAAACGACATATATATATATATATATATATATATATATATATATTATATTTATTTATTTAAAATATAAAGAATAATGTTTTTTTATGTCTTAAATTAAGCAATTAATTAATCTCCAGGAGGTTATGTTTCTCTAAAACTATTCTAATAATTTCTTGAACGTTTTAATTAACCATATGAACCAAAATAACCTCCCCGTTCCAGGTATGTTGTATACAATTATGTTATAGTAATTAAATAATTTTGAACGATAATTAATATAAAAACAGCTATTAAAATTAATAGTAAAATTAAAAGTTGAATCATTCATAAGAAAAGATTTAGGAATTTTCGACGGAGTCGTTTTTGGCAATAACTGTTTCCAAGTACTTCTTGAGAAAATAAATTTTTGTGGGTTCAACAAAGCACAATTGCAAGTCAATGAGCAGGCACCATAATACTGACAAAATGTGGAAATTTTAAATGAAGAATAATTCCAATAAATGAATGTAACCCCATAAAGTACTGGAGGATATGTCCTTAAATGTCTCTCTAGAAACAATAGAAATTTGCATTGACATGCGCATTTGCAAAAGTATATGGTTATATTTATAATCATTTAATGTCATTTGGCACATTAGTCATTCCATGGAAATTTAATTTTCGTATAATTGTAATACAAATTTTAGTTAATAAATAACTATAGAACAAATAATATTTATCTTTTTAAACTTAATGAATAACGAATTTTTAATTTTCTTCTTTTCATGCACAATTTGAATAGATCTGTTGATTCGTTTGTAATTTATTTTAATTTTAACACCAATCATTTCAAATCGCCTTACTGGAAAACTGATTGCAAGTACAGGGTGCGGCAGCTATTTGAGAACACGTAATATAGACACCATATCTTTTTGTGTGTTATAATTACATAATTTTATTTTTGCTGGTAGACATGGCAGAAGCTACTCTTA
>MQRK01182080.1:6493-16596 GCA_001938485.1 Girardia tigrina
TAACAACTTCTCAATTAATGGAAATTGAATTTCAGACAGCACACAGTAGTGATTCTGAGGAAAAAATCGAAGATATTGCCGTAAAACAAACGTTAACGACGAAACGTTTAGCTCAAGCTTTTCAATTAATTGATGAAGCTCTGCTGATATTTAATCAAGATGACCCTAATCACGAAAGAAGTTTGATGGTAAACAGATCAGTTCTGGGTAGCATAAATTGCTATAGAGAAATTTATGCGAAAAAAAGACAATGCAGTACAAACCATTTTGGAAAAATTTTTTAAAAAGTAAATTTTGATTTTGAAAGAATTTTTGATAATTATATTTATAATGCATACTTACTTTTACTGATTTTATATTATTAATTAGTTTTAATGGATTAAGAGCCCAATTTTCGTACTATTTCTTGATAAACATTTGTTTTATTTTGATTTTTATTTAGATAGATATATTGTAATAGTCTTTTTGATAAATATTACCACATATTCGTTATGCGTCGAAACTCATTTAGCGTCTACAATTTTCGGAACCGAATAGAGACGCAAAGCGAGGCCTTGGTGTACTTTTGTTAAAAAATATTTAATTTAACTTTAAATATCATTTCTTTTAAAATCATTTCGTTCTACATAAATTTTACCTAAATTATTGTTTCTTTATAATTCAGTTTAATTTTCTTATTTCTTCTTTTAAAATGTTTACTAAACATTTTCTTCTTAAAAAACATATTGGTTTTAATTAGTCTAAACTTTTTTTGACTTACAATTTTTGTTTATTTTAATTCTTAAACAGTTTTTTTTGTTTTTAAAAAATCTTTTTTTTACTTTTTAGATTTTTAAATTTTATTGTACATTTTTATTTATTTTCTTTGGTTTTTAGAGAATCCTTTTCTTTCTACGTTTTTTTAGTTTTATAAAATTTACATATTTTTTATGTTTTACGTAACTATTTATTTTTGTTAGAATTTTAAATTTAAAATTTTATTAAATAATTTGGCGAATAGAACATTTAAATTAACTCCTAATGTATTAACCCTTTCCTGGCTGAATTAAGATATATATACACTATATATATATACACTGAAATGTAGTAAAATATATGCGAAAGCAGTAAAGTAATTAGAGTAAAAATTTAATTGACAACAAATATATCTTCTTATCGATCTTCCTTATCGATCTAAATAAAAAATGTTATCCTTATTCATTCATAGATGGCTATACAAGTCTGATATATATTATGATTCCATATGGCATCAATAGTCAGTAAAGGGTTAATGTTCTGAAATATGATGACAGAACATTTATATTGAGTCTTCAAATGAGTTTTTTTAACATTTTTATCTCAAAATTTTATAATTTAATTTTGAAAAATTCCTAAAATGCGAATTCACTAATTTCTTTCAAGGTTGAACACAAAGTTTTACTGCTATTCAGATCAAAAGACCATAGCGAAAAATGTTTAATCTCTCCGTTAGGGAATTTTATTGTGGGGCTCCGGTCAAACGACCGAAATAAAAAAAACGGATTTTTTTGGTGTTTAAATTAACTTATGAAATAATAGTCATGTGCACAAAATTTGAATTCGATTTGTGAATTATACAAGATAAATGGTTGTTTCTTGTCACATTTTATTTTATCACACTTTTTTAATTTGAATAAAAAAATGAAAGCGATCCGCATCGCTCGGACTCGACCGGTCGTATTACACACACCGCCGCCTCACACATCTCGGCGCAGACCGGTGGCGCTCCGCGACCGCATCAATACAACATCTGGGTCGTGGATTGATGAGCCGACGAGACAATCTGCCGCTTCAAGCGGATCCGGCGGTCACTGGGATGGTAACGCGGTACGGTCACATCGTCGAATTCACTTACTTTAATATTATTTTTCTAAGTGGTATATTAAAATTTGACAAATGGATTATTATTAATTTTTAATAATACGAATTAATGAAACAATCTTTTTGTTCAACCGAAAACGATATTTTAAGGATGCCAAGAACGTTTCTTTACTACGGATTGTTCAGCGTATGATCTGAATTGTGTTTCAAATTAAGATTTAAACAAAATTAAGAGTTTTATCAGTTACCATCATACAAGTTTCATGAAAAAGTTATTATAATAGAAGTTTTAGAAAAGAATCTGGGTTCCTTACTTAATAAGGTGCCTGCCGGGAGAAACTCGGTCCAACCAGTTTCCGGTGTCCACCGAAGTCGCCGATCAAAACCATCATTCGGTATCTTCCCGTAAAATTAAGAGGTCGCCGCCAATCGGTCCGACAGCCGGCACCTCATGTATAATTTTAGAAAAGGCCCATATCACTTTATTTGTCGAATTTCAAATAATATTATTTTAATAATATTTATATATATTTAATAAATTTAATAAAAATAAATTATTTAAATGAATATTTCATTTTCATTCTGTCGATTTAAAAAATATAAATGAATTTAATTTTAATAAATGAATTAATTTTTGCGTTTTTTCTAATACAAAAATAATTACATTTTATATTATAAGTGATAATTATGAATATCCCTCATTCAATTTGTGACAATGGCTCATGAATGTGATCTGCCGCGGGGAAAGGACATCGGCGTCCAGAACGACCACAACGGCCGGTTACGGTCACACTGTCGAATTCACTTACTTTTGATACATTATTTACTTTTCAAATGAAAAAATGAATAATTAATGGGAAATATACTTTTCTAACCAAATCATATTATATAAACAATATTTTTTAAACTCCCGTCTCAAAAATCACATGAATTTTAATTTTTCTGTATTTTCAAGTCGTATTTTGCTTTCCGATTGTTCACACTCTCTGAATCTGTTCGGATTCTCATAACCTTGTGTTATCACATGTCTTTTCTTATTACAATTGATACGTATGACATTTGGAAATTCCTGTCTCGCACGGCCGTCTTCATGGAAGGCCCAAAATGTGATCTTTCTCGCTTAACAATTTCTTCTTGGTTATTCAATCTTTCTCTCTTTGTATTTTCTTCTTGGTTTTCTTGTCCTATATTCTACCTTCTTTTATTGTTTATCTTCATCTTTCGTGTACGTGTCAACTCTTCTATTCCTGTCATTCAGCTCAAATTCGTAAAGTACATCAATAGTTTCAGTGATTAATATTTTGATTGAACCAGTGTTGTTGTATTTTGTATGTTGTTGCATGTCTTTGGTATTGTGTCTCTCAAACATAGGAGATCAATTGACATTTTTGAGTGTTTTATGATTCAGAATGTTCCCACAGAATTTAAAATTGCAAATCTCGATTTATTATAATACTTGCTAAAAGATTCTTTATAATTTTTAAATTCTTTAATTTCAAATTGTAAAAATGATGTATATTATTATTTTTCTAAGTGGTATATTAAAATTTGACAAATGGATTATTATTAATTTTTAATAATACGAATTAATGAGACAGTCTTTAAGTTCAACCGAAAACGATATTTTAAGGATGCGAAGAACGTTTCTTTACTACGGATTGTTCAACGTATGATCTGAATTGTGTTTCAAATTAAGATTTAAACAAATTTGAGAGTTCTATCAGTTACCATCATACAAGTTTCATGAAAAAGTTATCATATTATAATTTTGAGAAAAGAATGGATGTCTCCTCAGATTCAAAGAGATACTACTTAACAGTTATTTGCGAGGGGTATTCCTTTCAGTTAACAATAAAAATCAGTAACTCCTCTAATGATTACGTTTAGAAAAAAATCTCATTCTTTGATATAGAATTTAAATAAAATAAAATATATTTGTAAAGATAAAAATTAATTTTTAAGAACTATTTGTTCTCTATTTTTTATTTTTTTAAAAAATCTTTGATGAATTAAATTTTTTCTGTAACATTGATCATATGTCTGAACGGAGTACCACATTTTAACTTGTTCTGATTTTTTTTACTCAAAAGGAAGAGCCAGAAGGATTCAGTTACCGATATGCCGAAAGAACTACAAAACCAAAGGACGGTTCGTCAGAAATTTTAAATTAGTGCACAAAATCAAAGAGGAACAATAAGTCAAATATTACCAAGTAGAACCAATCAGTCCATGCAATTAAAAGAAAGGAAAAAACCTCTGATTGTGATAAGAGAAAACAACGCTACTGAAGTACCAATCACCGATCCGAATGCTGCTGCGACAGGAGAGTGAGAAGCGAGTCGCTTAGAACCACTCTGGACTACTGCCTTAAAGATATTACTGCAAGAGATATTACGACCTTCATGACTGGTCGTTTCTCACTGGATTGCCGAAAGCCTAAAGTATGAGGTCCATCGGGGATGTAAGGGGTTTGTTTGATAATTAATGTGTGTTGATTCAAATTTGTTGAGTATGTAGTTCTCTCCCGTTCAATGTAATTATTAACACGATGATCTTAATTTGAATTATTAAATGATAAAATGAATATATGAAAAATAAATATATTTGCTTTAATATTCAGATTTTCGGCGAATATTTAAATTAAGCGTGATTGTATATTCTTGTTCTTGAATTAATGTTTTCAAAAGAAGAATCTTGTTTTCTTGATTAACACACCGAAACATGCGAAGTAATTAACATGGCGACCATTTTTACAATGAACCTGACAATCAAAGCACCCGATATTTTCGATGGCGATAATTCTCGTCTGGAAACATTTATTAAAGATTTCGATCGATATTCCCAATTTATGAGATTGCTGAAACAAGGAAGATTCTTATGGTAACTTTATTTTTAACGACTGAAGCAATCGAAAAATATGAAGCGGCCTATGTCGACAGAGCAGCCTTTGCCAAAAAGAAAAATATTTTGGATATAATGTCTGAAATTATCAATCTTAAAATTTGTACTGAAGATCCAGAGAAGATGTTCAAAATTGCTGATGAATTGATCAACCAATTGACTGCCAAAAAAATCAATAAAGTGGAGCTCTCAAATCTGGTTTATTACGCACGTGGGTTGACCGGCGTTTACTTCCTTGAGGCTCTCTTCGTCCGTCATAATTAAAAAACTTAAATATCTAAACAATAATGGAAAACAATATCGACCCTTCGGGCACTGAGACCGACAGTCGGGCAATACCCGTTACTGGTTTGAACCCATAGGCACTCCAAAGCGCATACAACTTGTTGATATGCGTGGAGGAGGCGCGTCCGTTCCCTTGAGTAATGATGGAGCACTGACGAAATTGTCAAGAGGAATTCGAAGTGTGTATGAGTTGCCGTTGAACTCAAAAAACGAATGGGGGCTCTGAGTCAACAAAACTGTTGTCGAGAGAGGGGAACGCGACTGGTACAACTTACTCAAAATTATATGGTACATGAACCTTCTAATCACAATTGAGGCTAAATAATTATTCCAGTATTGAATTTACTATTTTGTTTGATTACATTATTTAACGCTTATTTTATTTGTTATTTATTATAGTTTGTGTATTTTTTGGTTTTGATGGTTTTGTCGCAGTTTGCTTTGATTTTTTTCAGGGTTTTTATACCCTTTTATATCCATATATACATATAAATATAACTATTACGCAAAATTATTTTATTAAAAAATTATTAATTATTTGTTTGGTTTTCGAAATCCTTTCCACTGGTACACCACATTTCAATAAACATATTACATAAACATTGCATGAAGAACACATTACTTTATCCACAACCACACATTTACCATTCACACCGACTCTGTTAGACTCCCATATGGATGTGTCCTGCTGCGTCTCTCATTGCTCAAATATTTCAAATTCTAGTGTCCATCTTAACTAACCCATACTGTCTACATATTCTACCTCCTATTCACACACACAGAGAGTTCAGTTTACATTTACATAACTGGTCTATTTTACATTTAACCTCGCAGTATTTGTCAAATCCTACAACTCACATATAAATTTTAATTTTGTATGGAAGCAATAATATTCCATTGGCTTTTATATTATTTTCAAATTTTAAATAATTATAATGGAATAAATAAATAATTTTTCTGTCCGGACTTTCTTTCTCTTCTTTAAAAAACTTTTTATTTTGCGTTGCATATTATATTTATATGTAATAGATAAATAAGAAACAACAAATGAATAAATACATGACACAAAAATTTAATTCGATATACCTCTAAACAATATACAACAGAACTAAAAACTGCTAATGTTTAGAGATATTACAATAGTACCCCGTCGAGAAAAGCGGAACTATACTCACTAAAATTAATTATATAAAATCTGTGTTTGACTGTTGTGGGTAAACTACAATATCGATTGCTGTCGCCTAAATGGTGGATGACTCACATAGCGTTTTGAAGTGATGAACTATCTACCGTCCTGTCGAAAATCTTCCGAAAACCGTTTCTTGAGAAAATTATAGTGATCTTGGAAATTTTCTGTCATGAAGATTTACGATGCGTAAGATGCATTTTTTCTGGAGACTGGGAATAGTACAAAGAGTACATTGTAAAATGTTCAGTTAATTTTTTTGTGTCTAATCGAATAAGAACAAACATTGAAAAATATAGTTTAATGATTGCTAAACGTATACTACAAATTATGAAACTAAACGTTTAAACGGGTGTTTAATTGCTAAACGTGCCAACCCCTACCTCATACTGTTGTCCATAAGTTTTACTGTTGCAATATGGACTCTCAAATATTTAAAAAAAGCAGTGTTTCATCGAAGTGTCAATTATAAATGAAGGAGGATCTCCTTTCGGTAAGGAAGTTTCAAAGAATAACTAAAGATGTGTATGACTGAAAATCATAAGTTCACTGTTTGTCAAATCTCAAAAAATGTTTAATTTATCGCACGAAATAGTACTACGCACTATTCTAGATGATGTAAAATGAGTTTTGTTTTCAGATAAGGGGTTTCTTAAATCCTACATGGCAATTTGCAAACCACAATTAGTAGAACCATATAATAAATAATGCACGTTTTGATGAGGACATAAATATATGGTAATAAATGTACTAGTTACAGATAAAAAACATTTTATCTAAGATGAATGGATAATTTTGTAATATTGAGGTCATAAATTCGTCTGGTTACTGAAGTTACAAAATTCATAGTTGAAATTACAGTCGCATTCTCGGAATTGTACTATTTCTAAATCTACTTGCAAGGTGAAACAGTAATAAATGTGTTGGGTTCTTGATCGAGATTAAGACTCATTAACACCAAAATTTTATTTATAACAATTTTTAGTTAACAATTTTTTCAATAACAATTTTTCGTCGAGGAACTTTTCTTCGTTTTCTTTTTTGACCAGATTTTTTATATAAAAATATGGAAATATAAATACTGATAAACTATTTCTTTTTACGAAAACTTTAAAATTAAGCATTTGTCATATCTTTAATTTGCAGAATTTCAAACTAACTTTAAAATCTAAAATTATCTGTTTTTTTACTTTACATCTCTGGTAACAAAGTTATTTTATTTTTTTAGAATAACTTTTTAAAATTAGTAAAAACATAATTATCCTTGTCTTTATATATTTCTTTTTAATCAATTATTTAAAAATCCATTATTTCCCAATTAATTTCACCTTAAGTTTTTTTACTCTACAATTAAAATTCGATTATTTCCGAAAATAACTTTTTAAAATTAATTAGATATATTTTTTTAATTATAATTGCTTAAAATATTTTTTGATTTTACATATTTCCTTATTTTAGAAATTCTTTATAAAAATTAATTGTTTCAAAAATTTTAAGAGTGAGCCTGTCCTTCACAAAATGAATTCTAAAGAGCCATCCTATTCACTGGATATTAATGTACATATTTTATTTACCCAATTCTAGAAATGAAACTTCATAAATTGTACAATAGGGATGGTACTGAAACTTTAAACATAGTTGGTGTTGTGAACGTGGCACTGGGAAAGCGTAAATGTGTCTCTAGTGGGTCGTCTGAATCTATCAGACAAGGGTTCGAGGATGATAACTTTTGTCCTACACTAGCAACCTGATGGTTGAAGAACGAGGGTATGAAAAAATCGACTCTCTTCATTTTGAACTGGAACGGGCGAGCGAAAATGCTTTATACCATATCCTGAAACATCTATGCCATTCATATCATTCACGCACTCAAAAGCTACAACAACAATTTCAGCCCAAGAACTTACCAAAACACCATCGTTAATCAGGTCGAATTAAGGTCGAAATCAACAGTCAGGTTCATCAAGTACCTCAGATAAGTCAATTGAGATGAGGATTTTCTCCACTCAGCATCAAAGCGTCCCGGCGCTCTTTGTAGGTTTGGCGGCACCCCTCGAATCTCGGGATTTCTCCCACCCAGTCAGGAGATTGATATTTTAAATGTTTTCAACAGTAGGACGATTCGGACAATTTTGAAATGTAAATAACAACTTTATAATTTTAATTATATTTTAATCAACAAAATATATAATATAGTTTAAGCAAAATATTTCAAATCTATTTGAAAGTGATTTGAACTATTTTAATAGTGGATTTAATAGTAAGGTAAAGATTTATTTCATCATAGAAAATGTATTTAAAATGAATTAAAATATGTTTGAAAAAATTTTAAAATATTTTAGTAAGGAATTGTAAATTAAATTTGTTCGAACAATTAGAAATTTGGAAATATAATTTAAATTTATCAATCAAGAACGATGTCTAACTAACGAAAGTTTTGTAGAGAATTGTCCTTGAAGTAATTCGAGTTGTAATGTCAATAAAAGTATTGCAAATCATATTAGTGTTCTTTATAATTTTTATTAATTTGATCGTTGATTTATATTTTGCTTTATTAAATAAATAAATTTCAGTTAAATTTAATATAAAGGTAACATTTTATTCCTTGTGATAATTTCTAATTGAAAAGTTCTCTTTCTGAAGCCACAGTCCACGAGAATGTCCCCAAACTCAATTCTCATAAGATGCGTTACTTATTTATTTGATTCCATTTATTATTTTACCTTTTCTACACCTTTACCCCTCAGAATTGTCTTCAGAATTGTATTTCTTACTGGAATTTAGCCTCTTATTAGAAAATCCATAATTTTAACTGAAGTTATTTTTTTAGATCTTATCTCCATTGCAAAACAATAGGACGTCATTCTTGGTATCCTGCGATTACTCTCACTTGTACTGGATTATTTAATCAAATTATTTTTTAATTTTATTTTGCGTGCAGAACTGATTCCATTTAGGGGAGAATATTTTGAGGTAACTATTTTCTGAATTAACATAAAATATTTCAAACGGTTTTTGAATAAAAACTTTTTCAGAGAAAATGATTAAATATCGTAAATTTGGTGTTGCTTTTGTTTGATAAAACGAGAATATACTTCATGCGTCATTTCGCTGTTAAGTTGAGATTTAAATCATTTTAAAATATGTAAAATGTATTTTATGGATCAAATTTGTGAAAATATTGGATATCCGCGAAGTGAAAATGATAGAAAAACATTTTTTGTATTGTCATTAATATTGTTAGAAATATTTTAAATTTTAAATGTAGTTTTAAAGAACTAAATGTAAGTTGAGCCCCTCCCAAATCTAATGGTCGACCTAAAACTGTGAATATTAAGATGCAATTTAATTTCAAATTTAAATTAATTAAAATATTATAATTCATATCAAATAAAGTTTTAATTTAATAATCATTTTGGGCTGCAGAATTAATATCAACAAAAGAACTTATTTCAACAAAAAATATGGTTAGGTCTAGAGGGGTTCACGTTAAGTTTGGGGTTTAGGATAGTGGTTTGCATTAGGTTATGGTTTCAAATTAACTTGTTGAAATTTGTTCCTTTGTTCAGTTTAAATTCAGAATTTAAATTATTATTATATTTTAATTTATAATTTTTGTATGATTTTCAAATGTACTTTATAACTCTCTCATTGTATATATTTATTGTATTTTATATCAAATTTATGTTTGTTAAAATTGTGAAGGACAGGCTCACTCTAAAAATTTTTGAAACAATTAATTTTTAAAAAGAATTTTCTAAAATAAGTGTATATTTAAAATCAAAAGTTTTCTAAGCAATGATAATGTAAAATATATCTTAATTAATTTTAAAAAGTTATTTTCGGAAATAATCGAATTTTAATTGTTGAGTAAAAACTTAAAATGAAATTA
>MQRK01182085.1:1543-14914 GCA_001938485.1 Girardia tigrina
ATATATATATATATATATATATATATATATATATATACCCAACCCTTTTTTTACACGGTTTTGAAATAACACGGTGGACGAAAAATAAAAGAAACTATTTTTTTGCTCGATTTTTTTGATCTAACACGATTTAGAAATTCTTTTTTTATTTCTATAGTGGTATTTTTATTTTTTTCAAAAGTAAATATGCTGCGTTCAAATTTAAATTATTAAAATTTCCTAGAACCATTATTGCAAGTCGATTTGAATTTTATTTTAAAATTAAGTAAACTACATTCAAAGTCGAATTATTAAAATTTTCTAAAATTATTGCAAATTCGGTACACTTAAGAAAAAGTAAAGTTTTTAAGTGTTGCATTATTTTATTGTTAAGTTTTTTGAAGTCATTACTCATTAGTGAAGTGAACAAGTCATTGTTTAATATCTAGTTTAACAAGTCAAGTTTTTTTTAGACAATTCCTTCTATATTTGAGGATATTTGATTTAAAACATTTTCCCATATATTCAATGACCAATTTTCGCTTATAAATGCAGTTTTCGATTTTTATATTGTTTTTATATCGGTTTTTGCATACGTTTTAGTAGCCTACGAAGGTATGACCAATTCCTCTTAAGTATTATTATATTTTCTTTAGTCCATTATTTCCGACGTTAAGTTCAATTTTTTTAATGAAATTTTATTTCTGTTGAGAAATATCAACTGTATTTATAGTTAAATGAATATGCTTATATAAATCAAAGTAATTAACACATTTTTTGTAATATAGATTTTTTATACTGAATTTTATTTCAAATTAAAAGTTTGTCAGTTTCAGTAGTAATTAAATTAGAGTTCAATTAAAATTTATTAAATGAATTTAAATTAAAGGGCGATAGTTGTTGGTTCGATTCCTTGTGGAATTTCAGACAAGTTGAAAATAATTCGGAGTCATATTTGATCAGTGAAAGAAAAATGGAAAATATTAAATAGAACGGTTAATAATCATAAAAGAATAGTTCGAAATTCGAGTGGTTTAAATATTAAATATACTACTGATCTAATATTTAATCATTATTAGTTCAATAATAACAAATTAAAATACACTTGTTGGTTGATCGGAGCCGATCAAATGGAAATCATTTCTTTTTTTATACCATTACTACACAGGAAAGAACTTTAAAAATTTGCTATGATTTATCTCTCCATTATTTCCTTATTATATTTATTTAATTCAATTATTAAATTATAAAATAAAAATTATATTTCTTATTTAAAATGATATATACAACACCATTATATTTTAGATATGATCAATAAAAGGAATTAATTAATCAATTTTTTAATTAATTTAATGGAATATATTATGTGAAACTGTGTTGAGAAATTTTGTTTATCCTGCTTAATAATATTACTTTAAAAATCGATGGGAAACATTAATTTTGTTTTAATATTTCTGAAGAAAATCACAAAATTTAACATTGTAAATATTTATCTAATTATAAAAATAATATATATATATATATACATAAATAAACCTAAAATTATATATTATGTTTACAAGCAGGTTAAGTCTGTTTTATACAAGGAAATATAACAGATGATAAAGTTCAATTAATTATATATTTTCTATTTTTTTAAAATGATATTTTTGTGAATTTTTTTAAAAGCTTCGTGATTTTGGGATGAATAAAATTTTTGTCTCTTTCAGTAAAAACTGAACCAAGTGCTATTTCAAGACTTAATAATTTGGGATAGTTTTACCATTAAAAGAATTTGTAAAATTTTTTCCAAAACCAATATTCAAAGGTAGAAAACAATTCCTTTGCTACTTAAGAATTCTGGTTATTTTATTTGGATTATTCTATTCACTTTTATAAATTGTTGAAACGTAACATTTGAATTAATTGTTTGGTTCTTTGGAAGTACCTCAAAATACGAAACACTTTATAAGTCTGAGGTAATATTAATTCGTAGAGTCAAGTGAATCTCTTTCCGATCATAATGAACTCAAATATCGAGTCCATAACATTTAAAGAGTTTTTCAATTGTAGAGTTGGATACATATACCGTCACTGCAGGTAAATGACAATTATTTACAATTTTGCGTTTTGCTTGATCATCAATAGATCAACAGTAATGTTGACCCTCTTTTAATGAAAATTCTGAAGAACGGAATTTTTAGGCCAATTCTGTTACGTACTCATTGTTATTAAATCAATAACAGACCTTCATGTAAGCATTGTGCAACCCTCAAAACCTTTCTTTCCTTTACAGAAAGAAGAATAAAGAAAAAAATAGTCCTACGACGCAAAACATTATTATTGACATGGATATTTTTATAAATAACACATATCGAATTATCGGTAAAAATATTGAGCACTTTCAGGATTTGTTTAGAACATTGATTTTGATGTATATTTTTTTAATTTAATTTTCTATAAATTATTTTTTGAATTCATTATTCAAAATATTATTGGTTTAAATGTGTTAATTGCGTCAATATTATCAGTTATAATTGCACAATTAGATAATCTTTATTACTAACAAATTCAGAATTTTTTTTACCTGTAGGAAAAGTCCCCGGTTGGTCCTATGTAAATCCGTCCTCAGCATCTTCGAATTCTCAACCATACGGTATCATCGTCTACTCTGCCCTGATGGACAATTGTTTTTAACGGGGTTTTTTGAGTGCGGTCTCCCCCAAAATCCTTGTCGGCCTTCCCACCATTGAGCTTTTGTTTTCGCCAACCGACACACCACACGCACGCTCCTCGATAGACAAGCAGTTAGTATCTATGAATGCAACCGTTACGCCATATTGACCACAGACAACTCGTACCTTTGACTAGTCGACTCTACCCACTTTCATGTATAGAGCCGACTAGGATCGCTCCCAGGGGTGGGTACCACTCCACCGTTAGATTCCATATCTTATATATATGAACTATTACGGTCACTACCTGAAACCGATCAGATCATTGATGCGACACACACTCTTCTAAAAATAAATTCGCCGATTTTTTTAAAATAATCTTTTAATTTTAAATCCTGATTATTTTTTAAGACTCAAAATTATAAATAATATTTAATCAATTTGAATTTAATCATATTTATTCTAAAATAATATTTAGTTTTAATCTATTAAAAACATCTGAATAAATAAAATATTTTAATTTCAAATCATTAAAATCAATTAAAATATTAAAAATTACTTAAAAACCAAAAATATAATATTTTCAAAAATTATGTATTTTATCAATTAGTTTTAATACGAATATTGATTTCGAAATTTAGTTTACTATATTTTTCTATAAAATTTAAAATTTAAAAATTATGCTAATTCCTCATAAAACTATTTGTAAAATATTACTTACGTCAAACTTCAATTTTAAAATATTATTCTTTTTTATCCTTGAACTCAATTACGATGCTTTCTTCAACATGGGGACACCAAAAATACTTTCTTACCCCTCAAAATTATATCCTATCAAAAAATAAAAATTAAAAATAATGTAAATTCAGATTTTTTTTGGATATATGAAAAAACATTAATATAAACATTCCCAGAAAAATCCAATATTTATATTTAATGATTAATTAATGAAAATCATCATTTAATTAAATGGTTTTTTTGACGATTGCTTAAATCCACCAAGAAAAATCTATTATTAATTAAATTAAATTGATCATTAGATAATTAAAATATTTAATTACTTTAATTATAGGAATAGAAAAAGAATTTAATATTTCCGGAGTTTAATAAAAACAATTGTATAAATAACATTTTTGTAAATTAAATTTATTGTTTCAAGTCAATGAGAAATATAATTTTTACGATTTATTTTCTTTTTTTTCAAACATATTTTTAATTTAATTTTTAATTTATTTAAACTAAATACCAATTTGATAATTTGTTTATTGTTTTAATGATGTTTATTTGTTTTGTTATTTTTAAAAATAATTCAATTTTAAACATTATTTCTATAAAATAATCTAAAGAATTTATTTTTTTTCTTCTGTTTATTTTTATTTATAATTAATTAAGAAAAAATATTAAAAGTATCTTTTAATAATTATGAACTATTAATCATTAACAATTTTTTTAAGGATACGCATAAAAAAATTCTGAAAATATTTTTTATTTACTTTTATTTCTTAAAGCGGAAAGGTTAAAAAAGTACATATTTATTTACTAAAAGTAAATCGTTTAAAAACTATACATTCCTTTCATTAAAGAATATTATTTCTTAAAGATAAATTAGTCGTATTTGTATATGTAATACTTTTGCAGTCGTCCATAACCTGGTCGTAATAGACATTTTCATATAAAACTCTTTTAAAATTTATTATTTATATTTTCAACAAAATATATTAACAACAACAATAATAAAAATATGCATTTTTCATCAGAGCAATCAGCTGTTTCTACACATGTTATCATATCTTATCTTCATATTCAATGTTAATTATTAACAACATCAATATGAGATTTACAACATTTATTATTATCACAAGCGCATTCACTATTTGACATTTTTCTTGATCAATATATTTCTGAGTCCATATTAATTATTTTCAATAAATAAAAATTATTAATTATAAAGAATCTAATTGGTTAAAATTAAATCTAAACATTTTTTAAAAAGAGCATATTAAATTAATATATTAAAATTTTAAGTTACATTAAAAAATAAATAATACATTCAAAAATTATTTTAAATCTTTTTACTTTAAAATTAAATTAAATTATTTTTAATTAGTAAGAATCAAAGAAAATACCAATCAACCATCTGTGTAGGAGAGGCACAATCTGAATCAACATACAACATGCACAATATCACAATATTCTTCACACTAATCTTCTTAAATGCTTTGAAATACGCACTTCTTAAGATTTCACATGCAGTTTGGGTTTACCCTTCCGAGAGATTATGTACCAAAATTTTAAGCGGGTTAAAATTTGACGAGCAATGGGATTATTCACTAATCCGGTTTTGAAACACCTAAGCCTTATCAGTAGTTGTAAAAAATACTGCTTTCAAAGCTAAAATGCTGCAGTATGTCTCTCTTATTAATAAAAGTATATTATTATATATTATTACTAATTATGGATCTTTAATTCTAGAGGGTTTCCTTTTGCTTAATATCTTTTAGGAGTAAAGAGACATGATGTTCTACAGTCTTTTATTCAATAACATTTCACTAACAATTCTTCAAAATTGGAATCGTTCTTTTTCCAACTACTGAAATGTTTCGTTTCTTTAATTAAACAGGTCTAATTAAACCAATCTATATACAAAAAAACATAATTTTTACAAAATTTTAGAACCGTCTTTTTTTGTAAATGTCGTTATGTTATATTTGTGTATTCAGAATATATCTAACTGTATACACAATTTAAACCCTAATTAAAACATAGAATGTATAATGAATCTAAACCTTTGTTAAAATGCTTGTAAATTGACCATATTAGAAGACTTAATAAATTCATATTAACAAAATAAACCAAAAGACTGAAACAGTCAATTGATAAAGGAATTGAAAATCGGAAACTGCTTTAACCACGTATCAAGAGAATTAGCTGTACATTCCCTTTTTGCTAAAAAGAATTTGCTGAGCAGAAGTATTTAAGAGGACATATAAAGAATGTTAATCTGGTCGCGGTGACTCAGCTTCAGAAGGATGGTGGTTCTTATATATGCCCCGAGGAGAATTGCCACAAAGGTTGGAAAAAAACAAAGGATGATTTCAGAGGCATACCTTATTTGATTCTCGGATAAATATTAATGGTACTAATAGTATCTTAAATGTATAAAACATATCAGACAAATGATGTACAGTACTTTGAATCCGATCGTATTGATGTTCAAGTGTATTTCGGTACAGCTGATGAGAGTGATCAAGAAGTGATCCCGAACGCTGTTATGGCTTTTCTGCTGGATAGTATATCTGATAGAGGGAAATTCGAATGTCCCTTTCTCCAAAACACTAAGTGCATTTATACAGGCAAAGTCCTTCAAAACCATGGTATAAGAGATCAGCATTGGGCAATTTTTAGATTCAAACTGAAAAATGCTCATGTACCGAAGACTCTCAATCGTGCATCATTAGCTGTGTTAGAGGATCAGAAGCTCTTTTCTTTTATCGAAGTCTCCACCCGATGCAGCGTCTATGATTCACTCCAGTGCTGAGTATCATAGTTTATTATGTATACAATGTAATCCATCACAGTTATAGGAGTTTTACCAAACAAACAAATGTTTTGGGATTAATATTACGTGGTGTGCCCAATAAGTACCTGGACTACCTATGATAGACTATTTTTTAATAATTATTTTTGTTATCATGACTTGCATAAATAATGATATTCGTATATTTTTTGTTTTATTAAATTATTCTTTATTTGTTTTGCAGAGCGTCATTTTAAAATTTTGCAAGAGTCTTGCTACATCCAGTAGAATATCGCAGTGTAATATTTTGTTCATTTTTCGAGGTGAGAAGAATGATAAACTCAGTTGATGGAAACTTATGGGAATACGTGTCCTACACACACTACCATTGAATTAGTCAGTTTAGACATGGGCGAGAATCAGTGTTTGATGATGAAAAGTGTGGGCGCCCATGTGAATTTTCTCATGAAAAGAAAGGGGAGTGTACCTGGATTGTGAGGGATGAGCGACGAATTACCTCAAGAAAGCTGTCGGAGATGTTGAATATGAGTAAAGAAAACGCTGGAATCATTTTGAGTGATTTTTTAATTCGGAAATTGGCATCCAGATTCGTTCCATGCTTCCTCCCAATGGAGATGTGTCAAAACATGCTGGAATAATGCTCATCAAATCAGCACCTTTTTGATGAGCATGGAGACAATTTCTTGGAGAATAATAATCACTAAGGATAAAACACTCATGTCATGGTATCTTCAAAAGTCTAAAGCGAATAAGCTGAATGGAAATTTTCGGGTAAATCTGTTTCCAAAGAGCTCCGATCTGACACATTTCATCGAAAAACAGTTCTACTGATCATTTTCTGGGATTACCATGGTGTATTGTTAGTCAATTTTCATAGAAAAGGTGTTCACACAAACTTTACGGACTATAGTGATCTTATTCAGAAGTGCAGAAGTGCTCGACGAAAGCAGAGTGGCTATCTAGAGTGTTTATTACTAGATAATACTCCTATTCACAAAGTGCTGAAACAGTGGAAACAATTTCGAAAAGTGGATTTCGGTTGCTGGATCACACTCCATACAGTCCGGATCTTGAACTAAGTGATTTTTACCTATTTAGTAACATGAAAAGACATGTGAGAGGCCAAAAGTTTGAAAATGCTGATCATCTGCATCAGTGCGTGGATGATTTCTTGAAGGAGCAGCCAACTATTTTCTACAAAAATGCTTTATTGGAACTTGTTGATCATTGGAAGAAGTATGTGGCTCATGAAGGGTTTTATGATGAGAAATAGTACATTTATATCATTAGTGTTCCTGTGTTGAAATATGAGGCTTCTGTTATTTTGATTTCTTACTTAGTCCGGATACTTTTAGAGATATTTAGATATATTGTTAATATTTTATTCTGATGCAGAATAATGCAGAATTTTTTGACGTTTTTTTATCGAATAAATTTAAATAATTATAAAATTGTAATAAAAACAACTGTAACAAAACGCCTACCCTCACAAATATGAAATGTTGCAGTATTTCTAACGAAATATGAGAAAAATAACTTATAAAAACTTAACTTTTTAAAAGTTATAAAATTCTTTTTTAATTTAAACGGAAAAAGAAAACATTTAAAAATCTTTAATTATGTTTTGTTTAATATGATATAAAAATATTTTAAATTTACATTTATAAATAAATAAAAATGATATTTGTAATAATAGATATAATCAATGGTTAAAGATTTGCATAATTATTCCAATAATTCTTTCTGGCATTATAAGATAACCTTTTATATATTATTTAATTTGTCATTTATTGAATAATATTTTCCATTTAGTACCGAACCTGCTAAAACGAGCTTTAATTTTACTTTCCGAAGGTTGTAATGACAATAATAATATTATTATTAATAATAATAATAATAGCTTGTGTGATTTCAAACACTCCAAAAATGATTAAAAGAATAATTACTTTTACTTATTCTAATTAATAAATAATTTCAAAATTTTATCTTTTAGTTCTTAAATTTAGAACATAATTTTTGTAAGATAGTTTCCGTTTTATCATCAAAATTACAAAAAAAATCATTATCGATAATAAATAATTATTATAATTAATTATTTAATCGATATAAAACAATTATTATTAGCAAATAAAAGTTTCTATATAAACATTTAATTAAGAAATCGACGGAATTAATTGTATTAAATTTTTTTTAAATTAAAATATTTAGTTATTTTAGTAGACAAATTTGCTTTGCATATTAAATATTTTTTTGTAAATATGAAATTAAAATATATTTTTTATTTTTTTGTTAAAACAATTTTAAAATAATTAATTATTTATTACACATTAAAATATATATATATTTTTTAAAATATCAATACTTGAAATCTTTAAATTAATAAACTTAAAATAGTTTTTTTATGTTTTTATTTATTACCACACCTTTTGCGGGGTCGTTTTATACAAAGATCAAGTTTGTACCGGGGACCTCGACACCGGAGGCATATTTGGCAAATCTATGACTCCGACCAAGGCATACGTGATACATAATTTTAATATAAAAAATTGCAATAGTAAAAGAAAATATTAAAAAAATTTTATTTTTTTTATAATCTGTTAGTGACAAATATTTAAAATTAATACAAAATAAAATATCAAAAATTAAAATTCATTTAATTAGGGAATAATGATAAATATATTAAAAATGATAAATATATAATAAATATATTAATGATAAATATATATTTTTTTTATTAAAAGTCATTGATATAAAAATATCAATTACTAAAAGAATTTTTATAAAAACATAATTGTACCAAAAGGTAAAGAAGGGAAAATAAAAACCAAACGGAAGAAGTATTCCGCTCGGGTGACATTCTTAAGAATATCGTTTGCTAAATAACGAGAAAGGGATTAAGAAATTTAGTTCATAGGAAAGGAAAAAGTAATAAAATATTCTTGTGTATATAAGGATTAATTAATGATAGAATTAATTTTCTTTCAATCTAATAAAATAGCATTTCTATGAAATCTCAATTTCCAGTATCATTAAAAATGTCTTCAGAGAAATTTGTATTTAAAAAAAATTTAAAATTATTTTTTATATTATTTTTAATTACTGTATTTTTTTATAAAAATCAAATTTAGAAATATGACATTTGAAATTTTAAAATTGATGTAAAAACATTTGATAGTAAATGTGCCAATTAAAAAGATTTATATTATAAATTTATTATATAAATAAAAAAATTGTTTTTCGTAAAAAATAAGTTATTCTAAAAATATTTATAAATATTTTTTTATAATTTTTTTTAAAATAATTAAATAAAATTAGAAATGTCTATTTTTATATAATTTTACTACATTCTTTTTTCCAATTTTAAAATATAAAATTGTCTAATTTTCTAAAATTATTAGATCGATACCAAAATCTTGGCCTTTCAGCAAATTTGGAAAAAATACTAAAAGCTAATTCTTGAAGTAATCTCAATCAGCATCTATCACAGTTTGTCAGTTACCTGAAAAATTTGGATGCCATCCTTGAAAACATTTTTTCTGGATGGTATAAAATGAAGTGATCGGTGTACATCAATGTTCGTCCAATGTTCTTAAAGTAATTAAAGCCCTGTCCGGTCAAAGTATGCTGCAGATATATGGAAAATTAAAAATATAATCTAGCCAGATAAGGAAGATATGTTGAATGCGGAAGAATCTCTCATCCAAGATTTAAAATCGTATTTTTCATTGCTACAGTAACATAAGGGTGAGCATTGTTATGAAGGAGAATGATATTCCTGGAACTATTACCAGTTTAAGGTGCCAATTCTTTGATTTTATCTCTCAGATTATACAATTATTCGCTGTAGCTCTGGGCTGTAACAAATTTCCCGTTTTTGAAAAACTCCTAATTACGCACTCTCTTTGTATATCATCACAGGTATATCATAATCTTCTCCCATGAGTAATTGGTTTGGGAGTGGTGGTCGTTGCTTGGCTAGGATCCACCCATTATCTTTTGTACTCTGGATTCTAAATATGCAGCCATTTCTTGATATCAGTAAGAATTCTCTAAAGAAACGATTTTCACTGGTGATGTACATAAAGCGAGATGCATAAATTCAATCTTTGAGTATTATTTGATAGGTTACGTGCCACCAATCTTCCAACCTTCAGGATGTTACTTAAGAAGCTTGACATACCAAAGCCTTTTCTTTCGCAGCGTTTTTTTGTACCTTTAAACATAAAAAGAATGAAATTTCTGTCATGCAACTCTTTACCTTCCATTATTGCAAGTATTTAGAAAAAGAAATGAGTATCGAAAGGGTTTTATTGAAAATATAGATCAAAATAGAGATTGAAAATATAGCATATATGCGTATTCTCTATGAATGTTTAGATGGTCAGTTTATCTTATATTTCATTCAGTAAAATCGAAAACCGTACTTTCATCAACCGATAGTGATATAAACCATGAAAGATCCCTGTACACATATATATATATATATAAGCTGTCTTTCTTATTTGATAAAAATGCTGATCAGTTACGAATGATTTTAAAATGATCCCGAGTGTTTTTATTACAAAAAATCCTTGCATCCATAATTTTTTAGACAGAATGACAAAGATGTCTTCAACAACATTTTTGAACTTCATCGTTCAAAGTTTCTAGACAAACTGAAGAATCTTGAAGAAAATTTATTATATTGCTTTGAAACATTCTTTTTTCACATATATTTATATTTTATGAATATTTGATATAATTTACTTGTATTATTCGTAATTCCACTTTTTTGTTAGGTTCATTTATAATGATTAAATCAATTTTAAACAGTTAAAATATTTTAAAATTCAATAATATTATTTTATTTTATAGAATAATTAAAGGAGCAAAAAGAAATTTCATTTTGTTTGTAATAAAATGAACGTTTTCCTTTTTGTTGTCAGAAGAAATAAAGTTTTCTCCCTGAAAGCATCCTGAAAATATTTCTCATTAAAATGATATTATATTATTTTTTACTGGTTCCCGTAATAAATGGAAAATGGTAATTTCCACAACAATACAATGGAGCATGGTAAAGGGACAACTAAGCAAGCAACGCACTAAAGATTGACGTTTCAAAGAATAAATTTTTTAATTGTAATTTTGACTTATTTATTTTATAATACTTTTTTATTAATAGCACAACGTAATATAAATTATAATAATTTATTGATACCTTGATTGATTGAAGGGCAACTTGTGCCGTTTTATCATTTTGTCATTCTTATAAATTTATCAATGAATATTTGGAATCTTTGAATAATGAAAAAGATGAAATAAAACAATGATCAATTTATTATAAAAAGTTGAAAACTCTCAAAATTCGATCTTAAAAAGTCTTTCAGAGTGAGTAGATTAAAATGTAGAGTACAACCAGAAATGGAAGAGACCCTAAAGAAATTTAAAATATAATTTGTATGTTTATGGTTCGCTGATCAAAATTTAAATAGTTTTAAAAAAGATTATTTTGAATTAAAATCAAATTGAAAATTTTTAAAATTAATTTGAATTAAAAAAAACATTCTTTAAAAAGACATTCTTAATTAAAAAACATTCATTATTAAAAAAATTTATTAATATTTGTTAAAATATATTTTCTAATGTGGAATTAATTTAATATATGATTGAATATTAAATATAACGAATTTTCAAAATTTCTAAAATATTAAATTACTAAAAATGGTTTTTGAAAAAAACAACGCAAAATTAAAAAAACAGCATATAAGATTTCAGTTGAAAAACAAAATTATAAAAACAGTATAAAAACATTAAATTGAGAAAACATATTTAAACATTAAAAATTTTTAATATATGTAAAATCATTTTGATAAATATTTTTGTTTAAAAATTTAAAAAAGTTGAATGTTGTTTTGACTTAATTAAAATTATAAATATATGAAAAATTATTTGAAAATAGAGATCAGCGGATTAATTATTAATTAGGAAAATATTTGGAAAATTGGTTTGAAAGTTGTTTTATAATAAAGATATAATTTGAGTATAATGAATTCCGATATTGACGTCACAAATACTTCTCACACGATGAAATAAGGAATTTAATTTTGATGAACAAAACATGATATAAATGTTAAAAATATGTTAATGATACCAAAATTTCTAACAAGTAAATAATATCTAATACGTTTACAAAATAAAATTTTATATATATTTTATAATTCGACTTAAATAAAGTACAAGAGTTTTCCGTATAAAGCTACATCCAAATATTTATATATATTTTTGGGGTTTGTTATATGTGTAAGGATGTGTGAATTATTATTATTATGGTTGTTAATTATTATTGAAATTATTATTATAAACATATTATTATCATTATTAGATGTATGTGGAAAGTATGCGTGATTATGAAGTATGAAATTGAGTAACAGGATTGATAGTTTGATGATATAATGTTTGTATGTAATAGTGTGCGGTGTCAATCATGAGGTGCTAACCCAGCAGATCTCTCTAATCCAGTTATGCAACCGGATCGAGGTGTGCTTGTATATAAGATAGAATGATTAGTTTATTATTGTATTATTAATATATCTTAGCAAATAATCTTGTATTTTAACAATATGGAAAACTCCGGTACATTCAGAAAGATTATTAGCATTGGGTTTACCATTAGCCCCAATGTTGACAACTTTTTTATGAAGTCTCTTGGGTTTTGTCTCCAAACAATAATTATTTTAATATATATTTCGTTGGTTTTTCTTCGGAAAACTCTGGTATGTTTCAATTTAATTTATTACAAACCTCAATATTTTTCATCAATTAATAATGATAAATTGGAAAAAAATGAACTTTCCAAAGGTCCTTTCAATATACTGAATTATTTCTCTCAAGTGTTATTTTGATACCTTTATTTTGAAAAACAATTCGAATCCAAGTCTTCAAATAACTCTTTCTGTCACGCGTTTAATCAACCATCCTCAGGTTGGCAGTTCTCAACCGGAAAATTAGTACATTTTAGAGCCACTGACGCTCTTAATCTAAATGATACTCATTTGTCTAAGAATTAATTAAGGAAATATTCAATCCAAATGTGCAATTAAGTTTTCTGTGAAAACTTGAAATTGAAAATTTGTCAAAAAATTATTTAATAAATAAAATTTATAATAATATTTAACTTAATTGTTTTAAATTATATATATATATATATATATATATATATAT
>MQRK01182088.1:11731-22751 GCA_001938485.1 Girardia tigrina
TCAAATGTTATTATAAATAATTGACATTAATTTTATGTCAATTTCAAATAATATTTTCAACTTTTTCAACTTTGTTAAAAATGTTCTACCATGCAATGATCCCAGTAATAATTCTTTCTATGTAAATAAATGGCTATTTTTGGCGTTATGTAATTATGCAATGCCCCCCTACAAGAGTGGAAATTAAATTTCTAAATTTCATAAAGAAATTTTGTTATTTGAAAATGGAGGCACAAGAAATGACCACCTTCAAAAAGTATTTGATTATTTGTTATCTTTTAAACCAAACAAGTGTGGAGTGCGAACGAGCATTCTCAGCGGCTGATCTTCTTTGCTCAAAACATTGAACTCGACTAAACGATAAAACCTTTAGTGCTTTAAGTTGTTAAGGTGGCATTTTAAAAAATACAAGTTAATTGAATTATTCAGTTTATTTTTCAAAATTATGTATATTATGTTATTTAATCAATGAATTAGTTTAATTATATTTGTGGTTAAATATTTATTTTTAGTGTTTCATGAGTTTAAAACAGTTGGTTCTGAATTTTGACACCTATTATAATGGTATTTAAGTTTTCATATGAATCCCGGGAATCCTCGGGATTCCCCAGGGACAACAATTTTCAATCATAAAATCCCGGGATTGAATTTTTCCGGGATTTTTGCCAATCACTAATCCCACTAGTCGCGCCGCTGACGTCCCTTTTTCTCGCATCTGTAACATCTCACTGCCCTTGCAGCATCGACATACCCCATCGCTGCGGTCACCACCTCCTTTTTCTCTGTGGCAACACTGTCCGATACCATCACTGCTCCCGGTCGATTGGTACGAATTAGAGTACGTTGTACAGGAATTAATTGCTGCAGGTTACAGCGTCGCCCCGTTTTTCACCGCAACGGACGCGATGTACTTTGCCAAATCGTCTGGGATACCTACCCGAAAACTTGTCTGAGTAGTATTTCTTGGGCTCCTGATCGCGACAAGTGATCGTTGCTGATCGTCTCAGTGCTGCAACAAACTCCTCAATCGATTATCCTTGCTGGAGGGCTGTCGTTTGAAAATCATCGTACGCGGTTTTCGGATCTGGTTCATCCACATCCAGTAGCACTGATTTCGCTGAGTAAAAATCAGCTTGGTCGCTACTTGCTATTACGGAGTACAGGTCGAAGGCGCGCCTTACCAGCATCACAGGCATTGAGTTTGACTTGTCCATTCCATATACGATTGTAGTTGCTTAAGACTTGCGGTACCACGACTTGAAGTAGTCGGTAACATTAAATAGGCTCACTGTGTCCGTAATTTTTATTCCTTTCATGAAAGTCACGATAGCTTCTGCATAAAGATTTAAAAAACAACACACTTAATATGTATTTTAAATCTTCAATTAATATTACATGCCATAAATGAAAACAAACCAATTACATTTCATTATAATTCATATTACATCAAACTTTAAAAACTCAATAATATATATATATACATGTAAATTTAAGCTGCTATAAAATATTTTTATAATTTAATTTGTTAGTATGAATTTTAATTAAATCTATCAATCAATTCTATCTATTCCTTCTAAAATATCAGGTAAATAATAATTATAACCTTGACTTCTAAACATTAAAAATTAGCAATTTTCGTAAAAAATAATTACTATTAAAACACTTGACATTGTTTTCTAAACATCAAAATTCTAGAATACATTTATGTCACATCATTTCGATGCATAAAATTACTCATATTTATTTTATTATTTCACTTGTGGCCAAAAGTAAATGGTAAGATTAAGACTATTAATAGATTATGACATGAATTTCAGACTAAAATAGGCCACCTGATATTATTTTTCATTAGTTTCTCTGTTACAGCAGCATGCCTAGAGCTGCTGGAGATTTGAAACTTGCAGATTTCACACGTGGGTGTATTGTTGGCCTTCTTAAAGTAGGTTCGTCACAATGCCGTGTTGCAGAAATTGTTGGATGTTCCCATCAAACAGTATCCAACGCGTGGCGAAGATAGAAGTCTACTGAATCGTGTGATGTTGCTCAACACCCTGGTTGTCCACGCATGACCACTTCTCGAGAGGATCGTGAAATTCGGATGGCCTTCATTCGGGACAGATTCAGATCGTACCGAATGCTTTAATATTCACTATCAATGCAAATCTCTCGTCGAACTCTCAACATACGAGCACTGCAGCTAGGGTATGGCTCTCATAATCCTCTGGTTTGCATATCCCTGACACCTATTCATCGACGTTGTCGTCTTGTCTAGTGTAACCAATACAAAATGAAGGACAATGCTTTTTTGAGGAGTGCAATCTTTTCTGGTGAGTCAAGATTCACACTAAAATTCAATGAGGGAAGAATAAAGGTACACAGGCGTTCAGGGGAGCGATTTAATGATGACTGCATCCGAGAGCACAATCACTTCAGCGGAGGAGGTACAATGATCTGGGGTACCATTGGATTTAACCGCAAATCGGGTCTCCTTGTTTTTGAAGGAAACATTAATTCTGAGCATTACATTCATGAGGTCTTGGAAGCAGAGGCAGTCTCCTTCGTTTGGAGACACCGGGCTATGTCTTTCAGCAAGACAATGCTAGATGTCATACAGTAATGGCAACGATGACCTACCTTGCACCTATGGCAGTCGATGTTCTACCGTAGCCTGCAAAGTCTTGCGATCTCAGCCCAATAAAACATCTGTCGGATGAAATTGGTCGTCGAATTCACAGTACATACTCAACTCCGATTGCAAACCATCATCAACTTCGCCAACCCCTACTGGATCAATGGGAGGCCATTGACCTATCTGTCATCAATACCTTGTGTGACTCAATGCGCAATCGTGTACAAGCATGCATTAAAGCTCGTGCTGGACACACATTATACTAATTATTAAAGGTCTGATGTTTGTTTGGAATTTCTCAAATAAAAGTGATGTTTTTCTTCGTTACCATTTACAAGTATAATTTATAAAAGTGAGACTGCGGTTATTATTATAAGATAAAAGATGATATTTTACATATGGATAAAGTCACAAATATTATTATCTCACCCAGCCTTATCGATAATCTTTCAAAACTGAATCTTTAAAACGTCTAATAATATAATGGCAATCCAAACATTGCGAATTAGTGAAATTATAATTTAAAAAATAGATTACTTTCAGGAAAAACAAACATTTTTATATGATATTTTCTATTCTGCTTGTGGCAATTATCGAATAGATAAAAGACACGTAGATTAAATCCGGGGATAAACTTTTCAATACTGACAACAAAAATTTATGTTAAAAAATATTCAATTATTGTCAAAGTCATAAATTTAGATAAAAATTATACAGGTTTCTTGACAAACATTTATTAGACACTAAGTATCGTCAGACAGTGTTTTTTACATATAAATTGAATAAAAACATTGAACATGAATTACTTCTTCTCTTTCTGCTCCGTACAAGAGCAAATCGAATGGAATCGCAGCGACAACATCAATTAGGAACCATCCTTTGAAATAGTGCACAGCAATTCTACCATGATGTGAAACAACTTCATTGTTTTTATTTACATAAGTGGTTCGGAAATTAATGGCTATATCCACAATAAACATAACATCAACGAAAATATCGATCAATGTCAAGGGATCCGAAAAATTTATATTTGACAGTTTTTGACCCTGTTTCAAATAAAAAAAAGTTTAAGTAAATGAGAATGTGAAATATATTTTAGTCTATGTTATAAATATCAAATGTGATGTAAATATGGGAAATAATTAAGATGTTTTGCTTCAAATGTCATTAATATAGTTCACAAGAATTTAATCCTATGAAAAACCAATTTTAAAAATATATTTTAAAATAATATAGGGGTTTTTGATCTATTTTTGAAACTTTTGAGCCAACCTAATACATTTAATACAATCGAATTTCTTTATATACAAATATTTTACCATTAATTTGTTATGGTAATATTGTAAATTAATTTAATAATTTTATTAATCGATTAACTCTATCACAACTTGTGTATCTATTTTTATGTCCTACGACGATAATTCAATTTTTTACTCCGACTTACACATAATTATATATTTTTTAATTAATTTGTTTCTATATTAGCGTTGGAAATTCGAATGATCATTTGGTATAAACTATGTATATCGTAGTCAATTAAATATTTTGACTTTTAAAATTCAAATTTTCAGATATATCTAAACGTAAATGTTGACTAGTAAATCATAAAATGGTTTTATATCCATTCTTTATGCAGACAGAACTCAACTTGGGCCACAAAAGTTTAATTAAAAAAATATTTTGAAAAAAAAAACACAACAAATTAAAAAACTCTGTTGGCCAAGCAGAGTTCCGCCTGCATAAAGCATGGATATAAAAAAAATATTTTTTTGATTTACTAGTTAGACTTTAAATCGGTTTACTGAACTTTATTTATTTTTCAATTTATTTTTGGTGTAATATAAAGTTTACATTATAAACTACTTATAATTTATAAGTAGATCTTTTTATGCTAATATTGTCCAGGAACTCCGATGGGACCGTTTTGTTCCAATTTTGAGACCTTAAACAATTTTTTGATCGAATTTTAACATTTATTGGCATCAAGAATAAGTGCAAAGTTTGGAAAAATTGATTGAGTGTGCTTCATTAGGAAATCAATGTAAATGTATGCTTGATTGTATGTATGAATGTGTGTGTGATTGGATGTTTGATTTTACGTATGAAAATACTCCTCGAGAGATTTGCGAACTTGAATGCGAAAATATTGAAAATCGAGAACAATGTAATAGTATAAAAAGTCAAGATGTTGAGAAACTAAAAGTAAAACGGAAATATTGAAGATATTAAAGTTTAAGATAAATTATAAAGAACTCAAAGGACGTCCAAGTGTGGATTTTTACGTGAAAGATAGAAAAGTTCATTGCTTTTTGGACACCGGAACCAGAGTAATAAATATAAATATGAAATTGTTGCGTGTTACATCGACTTATTTTTTTCCAAAAAAATCGAATTTTGTAAATTTTGTTTATTTCGAACTATAATTGATGTTTCGGAGCCTTTGTAAATTTAAATGTAAGTAGCCATAGTTAAGTATGTGTGTGGAAGAAGGAAAAACAAGATATTCGAGTTTGTGTAGACTTCCGCCAGTTGAATAGAATTACCGTCAGACCAGCGTTTCCTATGCCGAATGTAGATGATATACTGAATACACTGAATGGTGCGACATATTTTAGTACAATTGATCTTAGAAACGCGTACTACCAAGTCGAGTTGGAAGAAGAATCAAATATTAAAACAGCATTCTCAACAAAGAACGGACAGTATTGTTTCAAAAGAATGCCTTTCGGGATAGCAGCCCTAGCAACTTTCCAAGAGCTAATGGTCAAAGTCCTAGGAGATTTTAACTGGAAAAAGGTAGTAGTATATTTGGACGATATTTTGATTTTTGCAAAAAATAAAGAGCATATGCAACGAATAAAACATGAACTGGAAAAAAGGCAGCAGGTTTAAGAATTAACCAAGAAAAGTGTTAATTTCTAACAGAGATAACAAAATTTTTAGGATAAATTGTCAGTAAAAATGGTATAGAAACTGAAAAAACAAATATTGAGGTCATTAAAAAATTTCAGAACCCATCATGCATCAAACATTTGAGAAGTTTCTTGTGTCTGACAAATTACTACAGAAAATGTTTAAAAATTTACACAAAATACTCAAAAGTATTGGAGGGTTTGTGTGGTAAGAATAAAGACAAGAAAATAATATGGCCTGAAGAATGCCAGAAAGCTTTTCGAAAATCGAAAGAAACAAGTTAATAAAAAGTCTAGTGACAATTTAAGCGCAATTTCCTTATGTTATTCGGTGCCCAAATATTAAAACGTTTATATCAGTATTTGACTATGATTAATTTTTTGTGACCGAACGAAAGGATATTTTTGAAAACTTTCTTCGGCAATATTGTTCTAAATTATTGCAGGAATCGATTGGTAAATGTTTTAAGTCACTAAGTGGTCTGGTTGCCGAGATATAGGCCAAAAACTGCATTTTTTCGAGGTTTTTTGGCTTTTCCGGGAAATCCAGGAAGGAATTCCGGGAATTTTTTTGGCCCACAATCATCCTCCGAACTTGCTTAACATATTTGCTTTTGGAACTAGCCCTCGATATTGCTTCGTTGAGGAGGAGATACGACTTAAAGCTGCGAACACACATCCATCCATCCATCCACACAGAAATAACCAATTAATAATCGCAATTGTCAGTATGGAAATTGCGCTAAAAATGGTTGACACTCCGATACTGGCGTATCCAGATTTTGAGAAGGAGTTTATACTGGATATGGATGCAAGTTTCGATATAATCGGGGCAGTATTATCACAGAAGGACACGTATGGAAGAGAGAGAGTGATCGCGTATGGATCACATAAAATGAACAAACACGAGCTTGGATATTGTGTTACAAGGAAAGAGCTGCTGGCAATTTATTATTTTACGCAAAATTTTAAACACTTCTTATACGGTAAAAGATTTTTACTAAAAACTGATCATGCTGAATACGAAAAAACCAATAACACCGCAATTTCAAACGTGAATAAATTTTCTTAGTAGTTTGAATATGAGAATGGAATATCGGAAAGGAGGAAAACACTCAAATGCAGATACAATGTCGAGAGATTCTGTTGAATTATGTAGTCAGTGTCAAACAATGCACGAAGAAGCTAAGAAAGGAAAGATTAAAACACGAATCTTGGCTTTATACGAAGAATCAAAATAGTTCAAGTAGTAGAGAGATAATGACGAAATAAATCAGATCAGAGAAGATATTGGATTGGGAAGAACAAAGAAATGGATACTCAAAGACAACATTGTGACAACAATAGATAACAAATATTGGATTCCGAGAACCACAAGGACAGAATTCGTGGAAGACACTCACAAGATGCTATGCCATGCTGGTAGTAAAAAGGTTTATAACTATTTGAAAGATGATTTTGTATGGTTAATATGAGAGAGATAATAAAGGAAGTCGTAAAATGTTGCATAAAATGTCAAAAGAGAAAGAATTAAACAACGAAAACGAAAGAAAGTTATATTAAACAATTCGCTGATGAACCATTTCAAAAGCTGTTGGATTTTTGCGGACCATTTAAAAGGACTTTAAATTAATATTAATATATATTGGCTATAATCGATCAATTTAGCAGGTATATTAGTCTGAATGCTGTAATTCATCAAGATGAGAAAACTGCACGTTAGGTACTACTGCACAAATGGATTTGGAAATTCGGACCACCAAAAGAAATCCATGTGGATAGAGGTAAGGCATTCGAATCGACACTCTTCAAAGTCACACTGAAGAGATTTAAAGCACAAATAATTTAGTCCAATCCTTATCATCACAATACCAATGACATCATTGAAAGACAATTAAGAACAATTAGAGATGCTATGAACATAAGGATAGAAGATCAAATCCACAAAGATTGGACGGAAATTTTGTCAGAAGTAGAATTCATGATGAAAAGCACAATTTAAGCTACCACAGGTATCTCACCAACAGAAATGATATTTGGTAGGAAACTAAGACATCAGTGGAACGATACTAAGAAACTGAGTTGTGATAAGAAAGAAAAGAGCGAAAATACGATAGAGACTAAACGAATATTTCATACAGGGGATAAAGCGTTTATAAAGAAAGAAAATATTACAAAAGAAGAAGATCGATATATGGGTCCAGCCACAGTAAAAATCAGAAGACATGAAAGAAGTTATGAATTGGAGCTAGAAGATGGTAGAATTTTGATCAGAAATGTGGAATGGTTAAAGCCGTTTAAATCGAGGGGGATATGAGGAATATTTGGTGTGTTGATGTTTTTGTGTAGTGTTTGAATGTTTAAATGTTGTGTGTTGATTTTGGATTGTGTCTCTCCTAATCAGATGAATGATTAATATTTAAATTCTTATAATCTGAAACTAATTTATTTAAATTTAGATTTAATATTCAAATTTTCAATTTTTATTATTGTAACTTTTAAATAATTTTATTGATTTTATTTTTGTAAAATTTTAAATAATTGAAATCCAATTAATGTTTAAAAATGATTATTTTTATTTTAACCAATAAAATTTAAATCAAATAATTTTAATAAAATAATTTTCTTCAAGTTAGTTCGGATTGTAAGGAGGAGTATTAAACATTGAGTGATGGATTTAAGTACGAGCGATGGTACCCCGACAAAAGCGCCCTATCAAAATCGCACACTTTTTGAAATTTTTGTTTAAATTCTTAACAGAACTAATTCTTAAATGAATTAATTTTGAGAGTCAAAAAACTTTTTAACAAGAAAAATATTTTAATTAGAAACATTATAAAATTAGATAAAACGATATTTTGTGAAAACTTAAAAACGTGGTGCACAAGACAATATAAAAAATTACAAATTGAAGCTACAACATGGTACAAAAAATAGACAATTTGTTCTCCATGAAGAAATTTTCCATCCACTTTAATAGACGTTCTTGAATATTGTGACTATTTCCATAATTATTTGGAGGATAATTATATTTGAAGAATGAGACGCAACCGTAGAGTAGTACAAATGTTTCCATTAAACGTTTGGAATATGTTTGGTAGAGTTGATAGTGATTTACCGCGTACAAATAATTCAGTTGAAGGTTGGCATAGAACCTTTCAACAAACCGCGGAGTGTAACCATCCCTCAATTTTTAAAATAGTGGAACATTTTAAAAAGAACAGAATCAAATGGAAATAGAATATGAAAGTTTTCAAGCCGGATTTCGACGACCAGAAGCTTAGAAAAACAAATATGTTAGCCTAAAGACACGGATAAAAATATTAACAGAAAATTATAATCAAAATGATATTATAAATTATATAAAACGATTGTCATATAATCTGGAAATATAATATAATGTGTTTTTTTTACTTTTTTCTTTTCATTTTATTACTCTTTTGTTGCTTTTGTTATTGTTTCAATTTTACAAGTCGTTTGGCGCTTTTATCGGGGCGCTATTATTTATAATATCATTATATTGTTTAAATCCCAAATAATATAAGTTTTAAAAAAATTTTTCATAAATATTAAGAAGTCCTTTAAAATTTGGGATTTAAACAATAATAATAAAAGTAGTAGAAATAATGATGCTTTCTGTTAAGAATTTAAACAAAATTTTCAAAAAAGGGGCGCTTTAGTCGGGGTGCATTTGTTGGTGGGCGCTTTTATCGGGGCGCCTTGAGCGATACTATTGATTGTCATAGAGATGATCAAACTTGTCAAAGTAATAAATGTTCTTTCAAATGTGTGAGTTCTCTTAACAATTTATATATAAAACTTTTTAAAAATATTGAAAACAATAAATTGTCAAGGGCACAAGAAAAAAAGTATATTGTGAAACAAATTATTATTTTAAAAACCATTTTATATAATATTAAAAAATTTAAAGCTTTCCAAAGTTTTCAATGGATAAACATAATATTGATTATAATTTTTGTAATTTTACCTAAATAGCATTCATACAAAAATGCGTCTAACAAATAAAAAATTCTCAAACGTATCAAATTTAATTAATTCCATTTGTAATCTTTTGTTTTGACATTCATTCTATGTTAACTGAATAAAATTCTTTGCAATGGCAAAAATATGTTTAATTTTAACATCAAATAATCGACAAACCATAAATCTTCAGGATTAAAAAAAATAATTTTTATAAATTAATAAATGTAATTTTTTATTACGAGATTATATATTATTCTACTATATTATTAATACCTATTATTCAAATATAATATCCGTTGTTGTATCTCAGAGGGAGTCTTTTTGATAGTTGGCTCTCGTTTTGCAAGTCGGATACTCGTTGTCGGACTGGCGCTCATATCTGTCAGATTACAGAACTGTCCAAGAAATTGTTTTTCTGTTGAATACTCGAAAATGTTCGAATCGGTGTACCATAAAGATATTTCTTCTATCCAAAATTTTGATTTCAAAACTCTGTAATTCTCTGTTTCAATTCTCAAACAGCATTTTAAAACGGGCACCAAAGAGAGAAGACTTTCGTCAATCACCGAACTCAGAATCATTTTGAGAGTAATGCCAAAGTGAACGACACAATAATCAGGGATTACATTTGACGTCTCGGACAAATTATAAGATTAATCCATCAAATGATAGTGCACATTCAAATTGCAACGTCTGCTAAGAGAGTCAAATAAAGGTAGATTTTCGTAAATTTTCTGCAAATTAATCGTAGCATCATTTGTTCCATCGGAACTGTTATCATCGACGTTAATTCATAGGTAATTTTATTTTCGGTTAAGAATTTATCGAATAAATTGATAACGATCAGCAGGTTTTCTTTTTCGTAATAAGTCAAGAGAATGATACAATGTTTGCAATTCATTTTGAATTTATTAATCAACAAAAAAAAATCGAAGTTTCGTAAACTTTATTTAACATAACATTTTGCATTGATCAGTTAAAACAAATTTTTCTTTAATTGTTATTTTGATACAGTTTTTTTACAAAAACAAAACATTCACACACTTACACAATTTGTCCAATCGATTTTTTACAATTTTCCCATTACACACACACACGCAATGATGCACACAAACACACTTATCACATTTTATTTACAATCTCACCCCTCACACACAAAAAACACATTCAATTCAAATATTGATTTGAAATCAATTCAATTGTTTTTTTTAAAAACCAACAATAATCCGAAATTATTCTCCACTTCACATTATGCTACTCTGATCAACAATTTTATACAACGTTCAATTGATAATAAATATTGAACCATCATCATGAAACCAAATGAAAATGATGGTTTATCACAATATTTATAGATATATACTTATATATATCAAGCGCGTAGCCAGGGGGGTGATTGGGTGGATTTCCACCCCCCCTGATAAAATGCCCTAAAAATTGTTTAAAAAAATATTACGAAAAACAAAACTTAGAGGAACGGGACCTCTCGTTTTTC
>MQRK01182144.1:0-15181 GCA_001938485.1 Girardia tigrina
AGAGATATTGAAAAATTGATTGATGGAATCTAGTGAAAGCCTTACTGTTGATCATCATAAAGATGATAAAAATTGTGAATATAATAAATGTTCTGACAAATGTGTTAGTTCTCTTAACACTGTTATATAGGCAATTTGATTGACCCGTTTAAATGTGTGATATTGTTCACGACGAATAATGTGTGTGGCCAATATTATAATGATTTTTTTGTGATTAACATTGAAAAAAATTTTTTGTTATCTAAACAATTTTTTAATTGATAAGAAAAGAATAAATTGATTGAAAAATATTTATTTTGAATTTAAAAACATATTTTGAGGAATGATATCAGAAAGATCACAATCCCAAGCGTCATTATCACCTGTCAAGAGTCCGTATTTGGTGAATGCCAGCGCCAGGAGCGTCAGTTTTTTCAAATCTCCATCTTCAAATGAGTGATTTCAAATGTATTAAATTCAGGAACAAATAAAAACTCTTCAGGATGAAATCAATAGAAAATATAAATTAATCGATCAAATATCATAATTGAAATTAAATATTGTCCGGATAAATTTCTTGAGCAAAGGTTTTCACCCAATCGATCGATATGTGCCGAACGCAAAGAAGTTGGTGCACTCAATGTGAAGTCGTTTATGTGTCTTGAAAAATGTGTCGATCAACATTTTACGTTATGTATGAATTCAATGTTGAAGCATTTCGTAGCTGAAGATGACTTGGTTGCTTGATCGGTTTATTTATGTGCTAATAATTCCACATATAATTGTGCATTGATAATCGGAAAAAAACCTTTGGTAGTAAATTCAAATGTAAATTAATCGATTATGGATGTGAAATAAACGTTGAAAAAAGTAATAATATTCTAATAAGCAATCAAGTTTGTGGATAACCTCTATTGGCAGTTGAATGTATTTTGTGAGGGTTTGGAAATTGTGAAAACAAAGAAATGCTAGTCAAGAAATTTGAACAAATATTAGAAGACTGTGAGTATGCCGTGTTAGTTTCGGTATGTTTGATGGATAAACGAAAAGCGTTTTATTGATTAGATGATAAGATAATTATTGATCAATCATTTCCAGTTGAAATTTTCATTAGACGTTGTGGAGACAACGTCGAAATCAATAATTTTTCAGTCAATACCATACTACATGAATTGGATCAAGAAAGGTTACGAAAATTGAGACAGAGGAAGTTGAAACCATGAGTGTCAGTCAGCATGAACTTCAACTCAGTTGCTCTAAAACTAGATTATATTGAGAGTGATGATGATTCGTGTGGACAAACTGAAGATGATATTATTGCATTGAAAGATATTTATATCACATAGAATCTTCACGATCAAATCGATATGGAGCATTCTTATGATAAAAAGCGCTCTGTAATTATTGCAGATTAAAAGGTCGTTGTTTCAAAGGCTCAAAATGCATGAACCGTCACGTTATGTATTCAGATAATAAAGATGATTGTGAGGAATATTTGAATGTTTAATGTTTTGTGTTTGAAAGTGTATGTAGATTTGGAAATGTGTCTCTTCAACTAAGATGGATGATAAATATTTTAATTCTTATTATCTAAAAATATATAATGTTTAAATTTATTTTTAATTTCATATAATTTTAAAATTTTAAATAAGTTAATTAATTTTTTATAATATTTAATAAATAAATCAAATTAATATTTTTTTAAATAATTAATTATCATTTTAATWTATTATCCAAWRAGTTTTGAGTGAATATTTTATTTAAATATTTATTTCCCCATTTTCTAAAAAAGTAATGAGAATTAAACCATTAATCAATTTCGCTTTGAATGCAAATGTTCGAAAGTTTTGACAAAGATTGTTTTGAGGACAATCAAAATTGTTGTTTAAATAAAAATATAAAAAATCAAATTGGTGTTCTTAATATGGTGACTCCGAATATCAAAGGTCCAGAAACATTCGACGAATCTGAGACGAAAGTGGAAGCATTTATAAAGAATTTACACAGGTACGCGAAGATAATGGGATTTTTGGAAAAAAGGAAAATCCTTTTAGTCACGCCATACATGACACCGGATGCAATAATCAAGTGTGAAACAGCGCCCGGTGAAACATGTGAAGAAAAAGTAAGAGCAGCGTTCTCCAAGGAAAAAACCGTACTAGATATAATGAAAGAAATGTTAGATTTGAGAATTGACTCCAGCGATCCCACAATAATATTTAGAAAGGCAGACGAACTAATAGAGAAATTGGTAGAGAAAAACCTAGGTAAGAAAGAACTATCGAATTTAGTATACACTAACTTGATGGATGATGATGATGTATAAAAACAAATAGCCATTCAAGGTATCACGAAATCTTATGAAATTGAAAAAATACATACAAGAATGTTCGAACACGAGAAAAAGAAAAGAAATGCACCAGTAGCAGCATATAATACAAAAAGAGAAAAAAAGAGAAAAAAATTTTAGAGTCAGGAAAATTACTTGTTGGGCATGTCATGAAGAAGGACATGTTAGAAGAGATTGTCCAAATGTGACATGTAA
Organism: Girardia tigrina; assembly: GCA_001938485.1. Lineage (NCBI taxonomy): Eukaryota > Metazoa > Platyhelminthes > Tricladida > Dugesiidae > Girardia > Girardia tigrina. The sequence continues at coordinate 2,525 of MQRK01182144.1, forward strand.
TCATTGCAATAAAAAAGGACACATAATAACACAATGTTATGAAAACCCGAATAGGTTTAAAGAATGCGAGCAATGGAAACGGGATAATGGAAGAAATCGATGGGAAAATGATAGGAAAAAATACTAGAATCAAAGATACAGAGACCGTCCGACGTACACAAATAGGAAATATTCAGTAGTGGAATTGGACGAATTAGACGATGAATTGTATGAAGGAGATAACTTTTCAAGACCGGGTTATACCGACGAAACCAATAGAAAGGAAGATTCTAAAAGACATGAATATCCCAGAGGTTACAGAAAGTTCACAGATGATCAGGGAAACGAGGATGCACGATCACAGGGAGAGGTGATCAGTGTGCTTAATTAGAAAGTCAATGCAGATGTATGTTAGATTGTACATATGAATGTGTGTGTGATTGTATTTTTGATTGTATGTAGGAAAATATTCCTCTTGAAATGTGTGAATTAGGTAATTTGAATAAAGAAAATAATGAAAAATGTGATAACATGAATATTGAAAAAGAAAGAAAGAGAAGAAATATTGCAACAGATATATTAAAAATAGCAAAGTTTGACATAAATTATAAAAAACTGAAAGGACGGCCAAGTGTAGAATTTCGTATAAAAGATAAAAAATTTCAGTGTCTTTTAGATACAGGAGCCCGAGTGAATGTCATTAAAGCGGATTAAATGAAAGGTATGAAAAATATTCAGATTAGAGAAACAAGAAAGCGTATTCACTGTGCGAATGATTCAGAACTTGTAAACTATGGGACTGTATAATTAAAGGTGATAATAGAAAGGGTACAGAAAGCAATAGAGTTTTATATTGTAAAAGAAATAGTTCCGGAAATGATTGCTGGTATAGATTTTCTGGATAAATTTGGAATAAAACTGAAGAAAGAAGCATCAAATATCGATAGCATATTTGCTATTAGAGATAGCCCTTCGGATGAAGATAGATTGAAAAGAATAAGAGAATTGTACAATACTACAAGTGAAAATGAGCTAATGGAACTTGTAGCAAAGTACAGATCAATATTCATGGCTGATAAATGAGATATTGGAAAAACTTCGTTAACTAAACACAAGATAGAAACGCATGGAGAACCAGTACTGGTAAAACCGTATAGACAACCGAAACATTTTTAATTAAACTAGATGATATTGTAAAACACTTTGAAGAAAACGATATTATCGAAAATTGTAGTTCCCCTTTGAACTTTCCTTTAGTATGTGTTTGGAAAAAGAAAAGCAAGATATTCGAGTATGTGTAGATTTTCGTCAGTTAAATAAAATAACCATCAGACCAGCGTTTCCAATGCCAAATGTTGAATACACTAAATGGGGCAAAATATTTTAGTACTATCGATTTGGGAAACGCTTTCCATCAAGTAGAATTAGAAGATGAATCAAAGATTAAGACGGGATTCTCAACAAAGTACGGTCAATACTATTTCAAGAGAATGCCTTGTGAAATTGCTGTGGCCCCAGCAACTTTTCTGGAGCTAATGGTGACAGTTTTGGAAGATTTGAATTGGAAAGAAGCAGTCGTATATTTGGATGATATCTGTATTCCATTGTGATTAATAATACGTCCTAAAAATTTTACTTCTTATCTTAATATCTTGCATTTTGATAGTTTTATCATCAATCATATTTGCTTATTCTTTTCAAAACTTTTTTGATTACGTCGTGGTGCTCCTCTGTTGTCCTTGTTGCAATTAACATGTCATCTAAGTAAACCGACGCTCCCTTTTTTACCGTTTCCAAAACCTTCGTCATTAATTCCTGAACATTGATCGTGTTTCTACTATACTAAAAGGCAAACGTTTGAAACAAAATTGTCCTGATTTCATTGAAAACGCCACCATTTCTTGCGATTCTTTGTCTAATTCTACTTAGTAATACGAATTTCCTACGTCTATTATGCTGAAATATTTCGCTCTGTGTAACCTATCCATCATCTCTGTTATGTTTGTCATGGGGAATGCTTGTCTCTTTATAATTAGATTTAATTGTCTAAAGTCAAGACATATAATATAGGTTTGTTCCATTTTGAGTTACATGGTCTAATTATTCTATTTGCTTCTAGGTTCTTAATTGCTTCTTTCAATTTACCCTATAAATTCACGGGCTGTCTTCTTGGTTTTATATTTATTGGTCCACCGTTGTTTCTATTGTGTGACGTAGTAAATTCGTGCAATCGATATCCCAGTCGTTTGCGATAAATATACCTCGATATTGGTGGATTTATTTTTCTTTTAATTTGTCGTCCTGTGTTTCTATCTTTCTATTGTCTCTTTACATCGATCTTCATCCGTCATCTTTTTCGAAAATTTCGCCTCGATTTAGTATATATATTAGTTTTAGTATTCTTTTATTTTGTTCTTCTCATTGTAGTTCTAGTCCGAACTCTTCCATCAAATTATCATTTCAGATTTTAAAGTTTTAACCATTACAAATCTTAATTTCTCGACTTTCTTTCCAATTTTCACTACTGTCTTCATTTCTTCTACCTTCAATTAAAGATATAAAAAATAAATAAAAAATAGGTTTTCAATAACTTATTATAATTCTTTGAAAAAATACAAAATAAAAGTTTTAAAAATAATAAAATTTACATTTAATACAAATATATTTATATTAACAATATTCTGATAATATTGGTTTGTGCATGAAAAATTAAAAAAGTATTCCTAAGAAATTTAATTAAACAAAATTTGTTTGAATATTGGATTGGCCAAAAAGTCATTGCTTTTTTGAGTACGCCCTAATAAAAAGCTTGAAAACATAAAACGATGTGATAAAATTTAAATTCAATTATATATTCTGAAACCCTAATTTTAGGACTATGTTTATACAAAATATTAATTGATTTTGTTTTAAATTATTACTTTACCGTCAATTCGAAATAAAAATCAAAATGAGCATATTCGTCATGTTTTGTTGCATTATTTTCGCAAAGGGAAAACCGCTGTGCTAGCACATAAAAAGATATGTTTTGTTAATGGTAGTGACTTCTCAAAACTTCGACAGTGTCAATACTGGTTTTCTAAATTTCGTTCTGAAAAATTTCATCTGAAAGATGCATCACGCCCCGGTCGACAAGTTGAAGTTGATGGCGACAAAATAACAGCACTGATCAAATCTAATCCCCATATGACGACATGGGAAGTTGCAGAGACTCTGGAAATATCAAAATCAGGTGTTGGAAGTCATTTAAAGAAACTTGTATTCGTCAGTAAACTCGATATGTGGTTACCATATAAACGGAAAGAAATTCATTTGGTGAAACGTATAGACATTTGCGATTCCCTTTTGAAGTGAGAACATTTTTGAAACGCTTGATTACGGGTGACGAAAAATGGATTGTTTACAGCAATGTGGAATGCCGACAATCATTGAAAAAACGTGGTGAGCCTGCCAAAACGATCCCAAAAGCAGAAATTCACCAAAAGAAGGTTATGCTTTCCGTCTGGTGGGATTTTAAAGGAATTGTGTTTTTGAACTCCTTCCGAGCAATGAATCAATCAATTCAGACAGATATTGTGGTCAGCTGGAGAAATTGGCTCATTCAATTCAACAGGAACGACCTGAATTGGCAAATCGAAAAGGAGTTGTAATTCAGCATGATAACGCAAAACCGCATACAAGCTTGACCACTCGCCAGAAACTCTTATCACTGGTTTGGGAGGTTTTACCGCACCAACCGTATTCTCCAGACTTGGCCCCATCGGATTTTTCTTATTTAGATCACTGCAGAATTCCTTAAACAGAAAAACATTCGCCAGTGATGATGATATCAAATCATTCCTAGACGGCTTTTTTGCTGACAAAGGCAAACGTTTTTATGAATCAGGAATAATGAAGCTACCGGAAAGGTGGGAAAAAGTGATTGAAAATAATGGAAAATCTATCATGTAAAAATATTTGTGCATCCATATCATTTTTTGATAATAAATATTTTAGTAAAAAATGCAATGACTTTTTGGCCAACCCAATATTATATTATATTGTTGTATAAAATAAAAGTTTCAAAGGGCCTTCTTCTGAATTTTCATCAGAACACAATCACGAACGTAACAATTCTTTTTCAAATATTCGCTAATTATTTGTTTAGGATAGTATACACCATGATGACAAAGAATTTAAATTAATTTAGAAAAAAGTTTTCAAAAAGGCAAGAATTTGATAAATACAATGTGCGACAGAAATTAATTGCACCAAACGAAATATTCTAAGGAAATAAAAACCAGTGACAAATATTTAATATTTCAGTAATGGGTGTGTCAATCCTTTCTCAAAACTAACTCAGACGCACGGTGTTGCATAGATTGCATGCAGGCGGTGGTTTTTGCCTTGACATCTGGATCGGTATTCCAAATTTGAGTAGCTTTGACGATTAACTCATATCTGCTACCACCACTGCCAAACCGGAACAGCTTCCTCTTGAAGACATTCCAAACGTTCTCTATCGCATTCATATCTAATGAATATGATGGATAAGGTACGCAGTCAATGCCATTCAAAAATTGCGTCGCCTTGATTGACATAAGGCTTGGCGCGCCATCTTGAGGAAGTTGCCAAAGTGAACCACCAAACTAATTCTGTTCAGCTGGTAGAAGATGCTGTGAGAGAATAACGATATACTTGTCTGAGCTCAAATTGCCAGTGATAAGCACGAGAGGGCCTACACCAAACAAAGATATGGCCTCTCAGAATATAAATTTCCTTGCGAAGCCACGCTGCTGTTTGAAACCAGCAGGTGTAAGGGCTTCCCTATGTCCACTTTGAACGAATTAAACTGTCTGTACACCAATTTCAATTACGGCCTCATCGACGAGGATCACCTGTGGTACAGTACATTATAAACAGGTACATAGGATGACATGCATTACAATAAAAAGTCATTGCTTATCTTATCCCACATCTCCTATGATAAATGAATGTGCTACTTTGCACTTTGTAATCGATTTTTGCATTTTCCCTTGTCAAGAAAGTGCACCTTTTGGGGTCGAAACGCCAGCCATCCACCTTCCACCAGGGTAAGCTGTATGGATCTCAATGAAACTTTAGCTACACTCATCATAAAAGCTGTTTTAACAGAGTAAGCACTGGCACGCGGGTCTTAATTGCTCTCTCGGATAATGGCTTTTTTGTTTCGTTCTGACAGCTTTTCTTTCCGGCCACAATGTCCATTGCGTAAAGTAGCATTTGCGCCTATCTTTTCGTAGTGGTTAATGATCCTTGTAACTGTAAAGTGATGTACACCAACAACTTCTCCAATCTCTCTGTGAGTCTTGTCAGAATGCTTGCTCAAAGCAGTCTTCTATCAAAGCTCTTTCTATCAGTGCTTGCGAGATGTCTCCTACTGCAAAAATGACTATGCTAGAAAACCAGCCAGCTGCAGTGTGAAGTGAGTTCTAAGTCCATTCTTAGTATATATACAGTATGTGATACAACGATACACATAGTGTACTTTATCTGCCATTCACACCTAAACACACAATCTGGTACAATTAAAATTGTCGAACATTTTAATTTACTACGACTGAAAGAGAAAAAGCATTGAAAAGATGAAAAATAGTGCAAATAATAACTAAGATACAGAATTGAAATTTTAAACCTGTAATTCAGTCATCATTCAATTCGAAGCATGCAAACGAAGTACAATGTTAATGCACTTCTCTTGTCTATCAAAAATATTTGTGTTGCATCGAAAATTTCCTTCTAATCAATGTTATCCTTAAAATTATTTTAAATCTATGCAACGCTATTCTTAATAATTTGGTGTTCGTTGAATATACATTTTTTTTAAAAAATCCAAAAAGAAAACAAATCAGATTATCAAAAATCATGCCAAAAAGAAGGCGAATCTAATATCTAATTAGATCCTACTAAATTATCATTGAATAATTAATTAAAAGCCTGTAACAAGGAATTGGGAGGATTGTATATCTTTCTTGTTAGACCCAAATCTCACAAAATTGAGTTACAAGAAAACTGTGGATTTTTACCATATGTAAGTTTTAATTACCAGATTGCAATTACCAACTTTCCTATATGCTACGTACAAAGAAGGTAAAATAGAAACAGGAATACTCATTGAAAACACAAAATAATTGCACTTTTCTTGATGTCCCTCTACGAGTTGCGGATCAATCGATACATTTCAACGATTCAAAGGTTGATCTTTGAGAACAGTGTTTCTGTGGAACACTAACTTACATCAAAATTTATTTCCTTTTTTCATAGACTTATCCGTGTTTGTTATATAGTTTGAGACGCACAGAACATTTTAATGTGTTAATGTTCACCTTTGATCTTAGTGAGATCGATAATTATACTCTTTAATACTATAGTTCATATTCAAATAATGTCGACCATTTATTTTTAGGATTGTGAGGAATGTTTGGTATGATGTGTCGTGTGTTGTCTTTCCTAAAAATATTTGCAGAATTTATAATATAACTTTTAAATGGTTCAAACAAATTTCATTAATTTCAACGGAAGTTAAATTTAATTAAAATGTATCAAATAAAATTAAACTAATAGTTGTTTAAATAAACGAATTTGGCAGTTAATGTAAAAAGATATTTTAGAAAAATATCAGAAGATTTTAAAAGAAACATTTCAATGCAAAAGAAGATCACCGATTTTTATCGCATAAATAAATGTTTACCAAGTGAAATTTCGACTTCTTAAAACAAGGACTTTTCATCAAATGATTGCATGTGATGCATTCAAATCATGATATTACTCATTTGAGACCTTTGATGATTAGTGGTGACTGCTATAAAGTTTATACAGATAAAATAGGTGTTAAGAGCGTTGTTGATTTCATAAAATTTTTGAATTTTCAATCTTATAAAATTAATAATTAAACAATTACATTCCGTAAAATATTGTTATAGATATGTTAAAATAAGATTTTCAGAAATTTAATGTAAAAATTAATTTATGTAAGAGATAAAATAAATTTTACAGTAAGTTTATTTAAAGATTTATGCAAAGATTTATTATAAAGTAAAAAAGTTAATTTCAAATTTGATGAAAATATTTAAGTGAAATAAAATCAAAATTAATATAAAGTTTAATATTTGCGAAATAAAAATAAACTAAACTATTTTTGTACTTTTATTTTACACGATTAAATCGAAGTAAATTAAAAATGTCACTATAATTTTATTTTTGGAAATTTTAATTGGAATTAAAATATAATTGTAAAACAATTAAATCGACTTAAATGAAAATGCGATTTTAATTTTATTTTGTAAAACGTAATTATTAATGGAAAAATAATTTTATTTTTTATGTAAAAAAAGGGGTAATTCAAAAGTTGTTAAATTAAACGAAATTGCGATTTGAAATTCTATTTTCAAAACATTATTTTATTAAATCCAAAGTAATTTTTTAAACTATTATGAAAACGAAATAAAAAATTCTATTGTATAGAATTGGGAAATTTAATTGAGAAACAGATAAATTTAAAGGTACAATAAAATTGAAATTTAATAAAAGACGCAACAAAATCATTGTGACAAAATTTTAATTCACTTTATAATTTTTTATTAAAAAAGTAAAGAATTTTAATTCGTAAAAAAATACAATAACCATATTTATATCAATTCTTATTTATAATGGTTTGTGTTATAGAAAGTGCAAAAGTTACTCGAAAATATTTGTTTAAAAAAACTCAAATTGTGGTAGAAATAAAGTTTTGTGTTCATGACAACGTCTTTTGATCAAGAACACAATAATAGGTATAACAAAAAGTACTTGTTCGCACAAATAAAAATATTTTTGTTGACAAAATAATTCAATAACCTATTGAGTAAATGCAAATTGATTGAAGTTTTAATATAAATAAATAATTACTGATTTCATATAGTGAGCAAACATTGCTCACATTCCTGAATACGTATGATATGTGAGAAGTTGAGATGTTCATCTCTCACTAACTGCATTCAACAAGTGATAGTTTATTTCAAAGTGTATTAATTGCTGATCGCTCTACAAAGGGTCACCAAGATTGTTGCTATGCGACACTGAACAAATTGTAGCATCTCTTCGTATACAAATTTGTATGGCAGATTTTATTTAATTGTAAAAAATGATCGATCACTTAGAAAAGTTTTTTTGTTCCTTTTTTGAGATCTCGGTGTAAAAGAGGAAAGTGAATCTTTTGATCATTGTTACACTTTCCTCTGTTTCAGAATTATCTTTACGTTTGGGGTCTCTGTAAACAAAGTCTTAAAGAAACAATTTTTCAGAACTGATTTATATGTTTTACAAAACTGATAATTGAATCAACAATTTTTAACTTTTTTGAAGTAGATGACCGATGAATTCTGGAACTAGAAGAAGGTATTTTCCATTGACATTGTTCGATTTTGCCCTTTTGGAAATTAATTTTCAAACAATTGTTTCAAATTATAATTTATGTGGAAAGAAAATTCGATATTTATAATTTACTCATTTATTTAAAATTCCAAAGAAAAAAAGTTAAAAGGTTTTATTTTACAAATTTTCACAGAAAAATTTTTATTTAATGTCGAAAAGTCGTCTATGTATTCCGACAATAAATAAATTTGAGTGCAAATGTGTTTTTTATACTTTCTTCCAAAGAATTGTGTTCTAGAAGACTCCAGTTTTAACATTCTTGCTCATAATAAATAAAGTACAACTTAAAGTAGTAGGAATGCTCATCTTGCCTTGTGAGGAATATTTGGTGTGTGGATGTTTTTGTGTAGTTTTTGCAAGTTCAAATGTTGTGTGTTGATTTGCGATTGTGCTTCTCCTAACCAGATGGATGATCAATATTTTAATTCAGATAATCTGAAACTAATTTATTTAAATTTAGATTTAATATTCAAATTTTTAATTTTTATTATTGCAACTTTTAAATAATTTTATTGATTTTATTTTTGTAAATTTTTAAATAATTAAAATCAAACTAATGTTTAAAAAGGACTATAAAAATATTGTACTTCAGCCAATAAAATTTAAATTAAATATTTTTAAATAAAATAATTTTCTCAAGTATAGTTCAGATTATAATGAGAGATATTGAAAATTGATTGATGGAATCTAGTGAAAGCAATACTATTGATCATCATAAAGATGATAAAAATTGTGAATGTAATAAAACATGCCTGAATGATTCCTTGGTTCTTTTTAGAATTTCGATCTGTGATAGAAAGAATGGCTTTTATTGCTAATTAAATTTTCTCTACAAAATTCTCTTCGCTCATTACAAAAATGACAATTTGCTACCGAAAAATTGCGGCGATATTCATCGAATATAATAATTTAAGCAGGAAAATTCAGCTACGCTTCAGGATTCAAAATAATACAATAAAAAATTAAAAAGAAAGATCAAATAATTCAACGATAAATTTCAAAGATTTATTTAAATAAAAAGTCACAAACTCTGCTCCCATTTATTGTCCACAAGTCTATCAATAAAACAGGAGTTTTTAGAAGATTTAATTCACGAATCGGGTCAATCGAATATTTTCCATCGGTTTTCTTCAAATGGTAGAGATAGTTTTTATTTTTGATCTTTTTGATTGATTTAAATATAGAAAATTGATTGGCGAAAATGATGTAAACAGAAGATTCAAATTCCGAGATCTTTTTGATGATCTTTTTAATTTTAGATAAATAAATAATACTTTCGTAACACTTGCACTCGGCAGAAAGAATGGTTTCATTGCTCCTCAAATTTTTTATATAAAAGTCTCTTGACTGATATCCTGAATGACAATATGCAACTCCAAAATCACAGCAAAATGTTTCCATTAGAAATTTTCTAACATTTTCATTTACTGTTGCATTTTCTGAAAAACCAAAAAGACAATATGGAATCTTTATTTCATCCCAAGACGTCTTCTCAAATGAAGTACTCCATTTGTTTTCTCCAAAAGATTCTTTATCTAATGATAACTCATCAATCAAATTTAAAATCCAATCCGTAAAAGATAAATTTCTGAATCCACCTCTATGTGATGCAGCGACACATGCGGCATTAAAAAGCATCTCAAAAGCGAATCCATCCATTGCTGTGGAAGTTAAAATGTAAAACGGTGCGCGTTGGACTTTGATTTCGTAAAAAGCATTGATTGTAGAAATTCTCAAAAACTCTAATTTGTTCTCATTGAGAACCAGAATCGGGAAAATGGGGCAAGACGATGTATCCAGAGATAACGCCATCAATGTTAATGGTTCATCATTAAATGAAGGAAACGTGCTCCTAGGAATAAATATATTAAACGATTCTCCTATTTTATAGCATAACTTTGAGTTATTCCAATGTATTTCTATAAAATAATCATCTTCATTTAAAAATGGATCTCCATAAAGATAGGCTACATGCTTTTTAATAATGGATGATGTCAGTCTTTGGAAATCAAAATGTTTTGGATCCCAAAATGTAGATGAAATCATCGCAAATTGACCATTTTGAAAAATCTTTTCATAATCTAATTTATTGTATCTGAACGTTCGATGAATTTGAATTAAGAAATACGAAAAAATCTCTTTGATAGTAATATTTTTCTCTGTGTAAATTTCTAAAGTGAATAATTTCTTCAGAAGTATTGAAGCAATTAATGGACGTTCTCTCCTAAAAATTTGAATCATTGAATTCATAAATGATGTAATTTCTTTATCCAAACTTTTATTTCTTTTCAAAAATTTCTTCTTCTCTTTTTTCATCCACTTTTTACTTGTTTTTGGTAGTTTAAACATGATATAACACCATTCAACCGACGCACAAGGTCGAATATTTCTTGATAATTCGCAGTCGACAATATTGGCCGAATCGTCATTTGTTCCCATCACAATTAGAACTAATTTCATATTCCGTATGATTTTTCTAAAAAATTTAAATCTATTTCTACATTCCTCCTCATCCGGAACGCAACATTCATCCATAAAAATAATAAAATCATTTTTAAGTTTAAATTCAGCTTTTATTTCTTCTAATTCTTTTCTCCCTTCATCAAAAGTCAGTAATTTTTCTTGCATAGTTAAAGGCTGATAAAGTTGATAACGAATCCAAGGTTGAGAAGAACGGAAATTCTGTTTATTCTCTGCCACATATCTCATAAAAGAGACTAGAAAACCGACAGTATAATATTTAAAATTACTTATTTCCATCTTTTGTTCAAATAATTTCATATAATTATTTAAGTCCATATTCAAATATTTAAATAATTCTACTGATTGATTAACAAAATATTTCCTTATGTCTTTTGGTATTCCAAAATCTCCTGCATTTGTAGAATAGAGAAAGTACAAAAGAGGTTCATCGAGAGTGAATGGTATTTGTGTTTTTCCTGTTCCAGAAGAAGAACAAACAAATATGAAGGGCTTGATTAACTCTTTTTTTAGAGTTTTCGCTGGTTTATTTTGTAAAGTTTCAATTTTATCTTTTAAACTACGAATTTCTTTACACGATTTAAGATAACGCCCCATTTTCAGATATTCTTCAACGATTACATCTTGAAAGTAAAAGAAATTTATTGCTTTTAAAAAATAAAATTCTCGCAATTGTTTGGTGACAAAATCATTCAATGTCATTGTATTCTTATGAAGCAAGAAAACGTCCTTATTTGGAAACATATGTTTAAAATTCTCCTTTACTTTTAGTTTCAATAATCTGTGTCTGTGTACCATAATCAAAACATCGGAATTATTTTTGAAGAATTCAATTTTGAATTCAGTTTCTTCTAATTTGTTCTCAATTGCTAATTTTGTTGACTCCTCCATGTCTCTTGCATTGTCAGCAAAGAAATCTTTTTTAATAAATTCAAATATACATTTTGTTCTTAAGGAAATATATGCATAGATTAAAAATGATTCTCGTTTTTTTATCGTATCAAGACCTTTGACCACGCTAATTACTTCAGCGCAAGGTCCAAAAGAAGAAGAGATTTTTTCGACATTTAAAATTAATATATTATATGTTTCATCATAATATATTTCTTGTCGTTCGAAATATATTTTTAGTCTACTTCGTGTATCATACATAAGTTTTATTTGAATAGATTGAATAATTGATAAAACTCTTTGGACTTCCAAATCATTCGCCCCATGGAATTCCCAGTAAGAAAAGTCTTCGTGTGGCGATTCCGTTTCAGTGATTGATACACTTCCAAGATCAACAGGCGAATCAAGATTTTGAAGAAGAGAAACAAAATGAGGATGAAAAGTATTTTCTTTATTTTCTTTATTTTCTTTATTTTCTTTATTTTCTTCCCTTCAAATAAAATAATATTTCAAGTTTTATATTTTTGAAATATTATTATAATTTATATATAAAGATGAGTTTTAAGTATTTATAATTAATATCTTATATTATAGAAAAATCATTCCAAAAAGAAAAGAGAATATAACTCATAAACATAAAGCTTAAATCATAAAAGCAATAGAAAATCATTGATTTTTAAATATAAAAAGATAGCATCATTAAAAGTTTGAATAATAATTTTCATTATGATATCAGCAAGATATTTAGAGCACAATTGAAGCAATATATATGGTGACTGGAGTAGGTACTTAGATTGAGTCAAGAATTAGCAACTGATTATATTCATATTTGTAACAATAACCGAGTAACTAATTTAGGTTCATTGCTCGATTAAG
>MQRK01182154.1:2995-25027 GCA_001938485.1 Girardia tigrina
TATATATATATATATATATATATATATATATATATATAAATTGAAATAAATAAATCCAAAGCCTGGAAGCCGATTCGTTTTAAACGAAGTTCCCTGTATACTGCCGCCTTTACAGCCAGTCCTAGAATATGGTTGCTGCCTATAGCCACATGTTCTTTTGTCTACATGCCAAAGCTTTCCAACGCCGCAATTAAGCGCTTCATATACATATATGATGTTTCAACAATAATGTCATAGTATACTTTCGAACTCACTTGAACTCACAAGCAGCAGTATCTTGTATATCATCTGAGCAACACTCAAAACGAATCTAAACCGAGTTATATACCATGACCGCCCCTGATGCCACACTTTTTGGTATGACCACAATGATCGGTCCACCTTGATCTGTAAAAATATGTCGCAGGTCAACAATTACTAGTTTCTACCAATTTGACCGTATTAAGAACACAGCAATATGATTTTCCACACTTATTTTTATAACAGTTTCTTCAAGATTTAGAATGCTTAAATTAATGAAAATTCTAAATTTCAAAAAAATATTGGAATTAAATTATAATAATTTGTTTCTGTTTTAGAATCATTATTATTTATTGTGTTTCCGGATAATTCCTAAATTAAAGTTTGTTGTTAAACTGTTTAGTTGTTTATTAAATTTTTGTGGCGAAACAAATTTTCGAACAAAAATTTGAAATATTTAGTTTTTAATTTAACATTATCGGTCTAATTTTATGTGAATTTTTTGTGTCTCTGTCCTATCGACCATCGAAATGGTTCAATCACATAATTTATTAATTCGTAATGGTTTGAGCTATTTTTGGAATATCGCTTTCTCGTTGTTCTGGAAGCGCTATCCGAATCATTATACAAAACATGACATATGCAAAGTGTGAGAATAAAGGATGATAAAATTAGTGGTTGTTTGAATAAGAGGAAAAACGTATCAAATTTGAATTAATAAATATTTCTTTAGCCGTTGATTCGTTTTATGAATATTCTAAAAACTAAAAGCTATCGCGACCACATTAAAACTTTGGAAATAGTTCATGCATTCGACGGACGCGAAAAAGTGGCATTGTGGATCAAACGATTCCGCGAATTCGCCAAGACGCTTCGTGAAGATAAACATGCGAGGCTGCCACTGGCTCTATCAGAAGAGGCAGCTGTCATTTTCCGAGGATTAAACGAATCAACGAGGAAAGACTGAAAAGAGCGCTGCGGCACTCACTGAGGCTGTAGTGTTCACTAAATCGTATCAGCAGTAGCAACCAATTAAGAATTTTTTTCCAAGTGATATTTAATTTTTTTATTTTTAATTATAGAAAAAAATGCCTTAATTGGATTTTCGACCCCTGAAATTTTTGAGCTGAGAAAAATCCAGATTTACATTAAAAATAATAAAAATTAGAAAAAACAAGAAGAAAATCAAATGAAAAATGGCTGAATTCCCATAACAATCAAAACAACTATATTAGAAATTTTATTTAAAATAAACAATTATTTAATTTGACAAAGTTAATTAATGCGAATTTGCGATTGTTTTAATTTAAATTTTTTTTAAAAAAAATATCTTTTGAATTTCTTATCGTTCTAATTTTCTCACATTTTTTATTTTCGAATTCCAATTGATTTCGACAGATTGATTTTTCGATCTCGCATGAAAGTATAAGCGAAAGATCTGTCGCTTTATTCGGAATTCCCCGATCCGAAATGCGAATACGTAAATTTACCGATTAAACGCGTTTATTTGGAATGTGTGATATCGGCGATCGGTGCAGAGATCAATCAGTAAGTGGACAACTAAAGCGGGACAGATCGAGGCATGCTACTACAAGGGTTCCGAGAAAGTTCAAGAAATGAATTCACTCAACAGTGATCCGAACGCGAGTCTCGGGCAGAACAAGTTCAAGTCCGTAAACTCTGCCGACTTCGCGTCGCTCAGGCGCCTTTCGGAGTCAACCAACTACTGGCGCCTCATTTCGCGTTACATTACAGCGACACCCGGGGGCTGGGGGACGGACTGGACGCGGCCGCTGGGCGATACTCGAGCGTGTGGGGGTCTGCCACTCTGTCGACTCCCTCTGCCGCACATGCCGCCGCTGCTGCACAGTCAAGGGAAAATCCGCCTCAGACTATCTATCGGAACTCGGCTCATTCACTCTCAATCCCTTCTCATGATGGTTTCGATCATCGACTCAAATCTGGAAATCCTCCAATGATTTTATGCAAAATTCGCCGACTGAATTTCGATTCTACAACCCACATATCTGAGTGGGACAGTCGACATTCGGCCAGTAATTCATGGGTGACAATTGAATCACTGTTACCCAAGAGGAGTGACCCTAGTCACTTCAGAGGCATTTGCGCTGAGCCCGAGATCGGCGTGGGTTACTTTCGCCTTGCGTCGCCTGGAGACCGGCGAGAGAGTGGACTATTTTATTGCGGACCTTAAGAGGATGGCCATTATCGACACTGGATGTTTAACCACAATTGTAGCAGGGGCGGTGGTCCTGAAATCTGAACAAAGTAGGGTGAAGGAAACAGTGCAGATGAGCTCGGTGGCGAACATGAAATTTAAAGCATCAACAACGATCGAGTGCGGTGGAAGATGAATCAATTGCAACGCACTAGTGATGCCGGAGATCATAGCATTAGAGCCTACAATAGGCCAGATGATTACCTCACCTTGGCCAGGCAATTAGACATATCTGAATTAGCGACTAAAACAATAATCTATAAATATCGAAAGTACGGCTTAATATCATTTGGAAAACGTGGAGGCTACAAGAAGCCCATAATCAAAGAAGTTAGTAAATTTTTAATAGAATTCATTGAGGACAATCCAAAATCAACATTGTCCTTAATGAAGAGATTTCTCCAAGATAACCAAGGAATCAATGTATTATTTGATAAATAAATATAATAAATGACGTACTTTTTTATAAAATTAATCATTAAAATTATAAAATTCCAAAAAATAAATAAAGCATAATTTTTTTATTAAATGTCGTTGCATGACTAATAAATGCAAACTACTGTAATATTAGAAACTTTGTCTGAATATATTCTAATATAAATTGGACGACAAGTCACTGTTTTATTGCGAAATTTGTTCAGTTGCTCCCATACATATCAGTTTATTGATAATTATTAAGTAGATTTTACAGTTTCTGTTGATAAAGATGCTAAAGTAAAATGATGAGCTGAATTAGGAAATTAGAACCCAATCAAGAGCTCAGATGGGCAAGGCGTATTGTTAGATAATTGAATTATCTATAGGACAATCGCCTTTATCAGTGACAATTAATGTATGTAATGTTATAATGATTATGTCTTTTCTGAGGTAACATACTGAAATGAATAAATATTTGTGTATTAATATACATGTATTCCTAATTGAAATACAAATCTTTCTTATTATCAATGGCCTGTAAACCGTGCCAGTCTTTATAAGGTCTATTATAATTACAAACTATATTGATATGAAATGCCTACTAAAGGGAATAATAAAATGTTGGTGTTCGCAAGAAAATTGTAATCATTATGTATGACCCTGATGAGGACTGCTTCTCGTTCTAATAACAGAGCTCGGGAGCCTTAAGATCCTGATTCTTGGTGTTCTTGAATATTAAATTTTACATTGTGTGGAAACTGAACTTTGATTTTTTGGAAAGCCTTGATAACAGCA
Source organism: Girardia tigrina (assembly GCA_001938485.1). Lineage (NCBI taxonomy): Eukaryota > Metazoa > Platyhelminthes > Tricladida > Dugesiidae > Girardia > Girardia tigrina. The sequence continues at coordinate 6,684 of MQRK01182154.1, forward strand.
ACTTAAACCGTACAAAGCTTCTTGTCATCATATGATCTTCTAACTACTCGCTGGTAGAATCCACATTTTGATAACCGTACATCAACAATGCAAAATTTTTCTACAAATTTGAAATGAAAATCAACAAATAAAAAGCCTAAAATAATGGTCTCAAGAAGCCGTAAAAACGAAGTCAAACTGGATAATTACATTTATTAGTGGTTCTTGGAACATCGTCGGAATTATTAGTAGCAGACATTAACACTTTTATTATCCACAAAAATATGTTTAAATCTAATATTTAAACAAATTTATTATTTTTTTTGAGAAACAATTTGTTTTATAAATCTTAAACCGATATAGATAAAAATACTTATAAATATTCATATTTTATTTTTTCATTGCTTCTATAAATCAATTTTAAATTACGATAACACTTTAAAATATTTAATGATTTCATTTAATTTTATTACTTTTTTAAAATCGTTTCACATAAAAATGTTACACTTTTTTGCTTTTTATATTGTATTAAAACTCTCAAAAAATTTTAATTAGCAATTTAATTAATCTTCTTAATTTTAGTAATTTTATTTTTTTCAAACTTTACATATTTAATTATATAAAAATTTTAATTTGTACATATTTAATATAACCTTCATTCAAAAATTTTCCTAACATTTTTAATTCCTAACAATATTTAAGAGGAGAAGCTGGAAGAATTTAAGATTTTCAAATACCTAGGCTCTTCTATCACTGAGAATGGAGGAAAGAAAAACGAAATCCGAAACATGATTTGCCTTAGGCTTAGGATAGATTTTAATCTCTAAGATATCAGCCTCAAGAGCAGAATAAAGATCACTTAGGCTATTGTTTTGGTTATACTTCTCTATGGATGCCAGACATTACATAAGAAGAGAATGGATAAATTAAAAACGTTTTAAATGTCGCGTTACAAGAAAGTGTTGAATATCAAGTGGAAAGAAAAGAGATCAAATGAGGTAGTCTGGAAGAGAACGACAGAAATATTAGATCAAAGACAGGAATCGATAGAAGAGACCATTAAGAGAAGGAAACTGAAATTCTTTGGACATAAGATAAGAAAACAAATTCTAGCAAAGATTATAATTGAATGAAGAGTGTTAGAAAAAAAACCAAGCGGAAGACCAAAAAGATAATGGGTAGACTACTTAAATGAATGGAGCTGAGGGAACATTGAAGATTTGGAAAGAGCGACTGCAAATAGAGGGTAGCGGCAAAACCCTATGCATAATTGAGTATATCCTTGGCGAAACAGGTAAGGTCCAAAAGAAAGAAAAGTATAGAACGATATATAAAATATATAGTTTTCTCAAATGAGAATTGGTGGATCTCTCAATAAGTATTAAATATATCATTGTTTTATAATTTTAATTTTTATTAAAATTGTTATTATTATTTTTATTTTTATTATTAACAATAATAATTTTAATATTATAAAATTCATATAAGTTTATAATTTCTATTAATACTCAAAATTTAATAATTTCTCAAATAACAATTTTTGATTTAAGCTTTTGTGAACAAAATTCTTTAATGGTAAAAACATCTGTTTAATTATGTGTTTATTATTTTCTCTTTTTATTAAAAAATATATAAATTTCCACTTTCCAAACTTATGATACAACAAAGTTTGATGAAATTATATACTAATTAAATAACTCAAGCTGATTTTTATAAATGTTGCCTCATGGTCTTTGTAGGACAGCATTTAATATCAATAAAATAATTATATTTTTGTCCATCCGAACTGAAAGAATTTTCACAATATTCAGTAAAAATAGCATTAATAAATTTGGTGGCATCCGTTACATCCCTACATGTATCTTTTTGATAATTATAGGAGTTACATCTTCCTATAAGATTCTATATTACTTATTCTTGTTCTAATCAAATTTTTAAAAATATACCGAGTGTTAGGAATTAAAAATGCTATGAAAATTTTTGAAATAAGGTTATATTAAATATGTACAAATTAAAATTTTTATATAATTAAATATGTAACGTCTGAAAAAATAAAATTACTAAAATTAAGAAGATTAATTAAATTGCTAATAATAAAAATTTTTTGAGAGTTTTTAATATAATATAAAAAGTAAAATTAAAAAAATAAGTATAATTTTTATAAAAACAAAAACACGCTATTTGTTAAATTTATTTTTTACGACAATTAATTTCGACGGTATAACCGTCATCGTCAGGTCTCAAGAAAGAAATGAATTTTAAATCTACTTATATAGGCAAGCAGTGATTATGTCATCAATGGATTATTGATTAATCAATGCTTGCCTATATAAGCAGATTTAAAATTCATTTCTTTCTTGAGACCTGACGATGACGGTTATACCGTCGAAATTAATTGTCGTAAAAAATAAATTTAACAAATGGCGTGTTTTTGTTTTTAACTATAATTTTTATGTGGAACGATTTTAAAAAAAATTAATAAAATTAAATGAAACGATTAAATATTTTAAAGTGTTATCGTAATTTAAAATTGATTTATAGAAGTAATGAAAAAATCAAATATGAATATTTATAAGTATTTTTATCTATATCAGTTTAAGATTTATAAAACAAATTGTTTCTCAAAAAAATAATAAATTTGTTTAAATATTAGATTTAAACATTTTTTTTGTGGATAATAAAAGTTTTGATGTCAGAAATATCTCATAGTAATAATTCCGACGATGTCCCTAGAACCTCTAATACCGGGATTTTCCGAAAATAAGCGCACCCAAAAAGAAGTGAATCTGCGCTGATTTTTTGCTTCCATATGAATTGATAAAAAATGGCAGTTTCCAACAGTTACCAATTATTTTTTTGATCAATTCATATAAAGCAAATAATCAGCGCAGATGCACTTCTTTTTGGGTGCGCTTATTTTCGGAAAATCCCGGTACGTCAGAAAGTTTATTTGTTTTTATGAGGGGTTAATTTAAATTTGCATTTCGCTAGAATAATTTATTATTTTTTTAATTTAAAAGGTAAAATATTTTAATGTTAATATGCTTATTAAATATTTTAAAATTAAAAATGATATAATAATAACAACTAATAAAAAATCAAATACGTATTTAAAAATAAAATATGCTTTTAATGTGTTTTTTTAAATATTTTAAAAATTAAAAAATGATATAATAAAGAAAATCATAAAAAAATTAAATATCTATTTAAAAAATAAAAAATATATTTTTAATGTATCTATTAAATATCTTAAAATTAAAAATGATAAGAAAACCATTAAATATTAAATACTTATTTATAAATAAAAATATTTTTAGTCATAACAATTTATATATTTTAATAGAAGTTATAAAAAAATTTTAAATAAATTTTTAGTTTTAATGTGAAAATTATTTAATAAATTTGCAAGATTTTAAAAATTGAATCGAAAAAATTTAGTAGATTAATTTGTGGCGAGATAATTAAATTAACAGAAAAAATTGTTTAAATATGTGAATTTTTGTGTTAAAAAAATGAATTCTGATATTGATGTTGCAACCACTTCTCACAGTTTTTAAAATATTTTTAGTGTGACAACTTAATTTTTTTCAAAAGTATTCCAATCCGCTCGGTTCTATCGTAGGCGATATAGACCATTCCTATGGCGTCACTTTTCGAAGGTTTCAAACAACGGTATTTTCTAAACATTTTTATTGAGATTATTTTTCATCAGATGTTTCTTTTTAATTTAATCAAAAGCAACGTTTGTAAAATTTTTATTTTTTTCCCGAAGAAAAAATATGACAAATTGATAAAAAAATTAAGTTATTAATAAAATATTTCATAAGAATTATTGAATTGGCCATGATTCCCAAAATTTATAAAAAAACCATTTGAATATTTAAATGAAAGAAAATATTTTCATCTTAAAACAAAACAAAACAGATATTAATAATAAAACGTACGACTAAATTCTCACAAAACAAACGTGACAAAATCCGTAGAGATCGGATTGTAAGATTATCATAGAAAAATATAAAACAACAGTTCTTACATTGTTTTTCAAACAAAAAAACGTTTCAAAAACAACAGAAAATTCAATAGAAATAATAAAAAATAATATTATTATATCTCGAACAAATAAACTGGGAAAAACAGACAAAAGAACAATATATAACAACTGTACATAAAAACACTGACGATTCTTCAGTTCTCCCAATCCTTCACCAAACATCTTCACCGGAGGAAAGAGTTTTTCATGTAGGAAAGAATTCTGTGTTTTTCTTTCTATTTGAAAAAAAATACAATCAGACAAACCATTTTTATTATCCGTTGAAAACAATTAAAATAAAAACCAATTTCGCTGTTTATTGATAAAAGCCCGAAACGCCACTCATAATAACCATTGTTGCAGTATCATCGATAATTGTCCCCAGTTCCGACAAACCTAGCACTAACGATCCCAAGCGATTGCAGATTAGTAACCAATTACCCACATGATGAAATGGGATTTGTCTCGTATCTCCGCTCGAGCGAATCGAGATCTCTCGCCACCCATCGCAATTTCACTGAACGTTTTACAAAATCATTTATTTATGTTGGGAACATCCGCCAATTTTTAATTACAATCAAATTTGAATGTAATTAATTCTTTATTGATTGGTTTCCGAATTGCACATTATCAATTTCAATATTTTTCAGAGATTTTATCTCTGAAAAACTTTTGTTCTTTAATGATGTCTTCCAATTTTCTCTTTTTTTTCACGATTATCGATTGATTGTTTCGTAAATATTATTTATTATTTTTTTTTAATTTTTTTAAAATTTTTTTTTAATAAAAAATAATTTATTATTCCTAGTGTTTGTTAGAAAACTATCGCTGTGTTGATATCATTGTTAGGATTTAAGAAATATTATTAAAAATGTTTAAATAGTGTAAAAGTAAATATACAAATTAAAATTTAGAAAATTTTTTAAATATATAATTATTATGAAAGAAATTTTAAAAATTAATAAAATTGAACGAAATGATTAAATAATTGTAAATGATGTTATAATTTAAAATTGATAAAATATATTAAAGGCAAAATTTATAAAATTAAAATCAAATCAAATATTAATATTATAAGTATTTTTATTTATACCAGTTTAAGATTTATAAAACAAATTGTTTCTCAAAAAAATAATAAGTTTGTTTGTATTAGTTTGTTGGATATTAGATATTTTAATTATTTAAAATATTTAATATATGTTTTTTGATCGATATTTTGTTTGAATATTAACGATTGAACAGTGTTTTTGAAAATAAACTTATCATATTTCAGTACTCGATCGAGCTAAAATTTTGCAATAAAAACTTACTTTAAAAAATTCAGAACGATTACTCAATTAATTAATTTAGTTACTAGTCAATATATTATTGAAATAATAATAATAAGTATAAATGCTTTCTATTTTATCAATTACATGTTTTGATAATATTCACACGTTAAGATTAACTATAATTGTTAAAAAAATTATAAAAAATAAAATATAAATGATTAAAAACTGAACGCTATTTTTCAAAATTTATTTTTGGTTTTGTTTTTAATTTCGGCCCACAATCTTCAGACCAGTATTTCTTTCAGCCTAACGGTTTTGGGGGGAACCTCGTTTTGTAGGGGGTATTTGAATTTCGTTGTTTTTTATATGATTGTATATGTTGGTATTACAACTTTATAATTAACCTTGATATACAATCAGCAAGTCAACACAAACACCAAAGGTAAAAGATTTATTAGTAACTACTACACAGTATACGAGGGATGCAAATACGTCTCACCTTTTGTCTATGTCAAATACGAAGAATTTCCCATGCTTCCTCACCAGAAATTGTATCCTTTCCCGCCATGGAAATGAGCATGCACGCTTCTAGATTCGAGAGAGGGAGTTGCAGTTTAAGTCGAGTTTCGATTCGGTTCATTGGACTAAAGGACCTCTCGACAGTAGGCGTACTCAAAGAACGTAATAGAATAATGAAAACTAATATTGAAAAATTTAGAAAGTTGCTGCTTAGTACCCTGCTCGTGTTATAAAGAGATCAAATAACTTCACTTGAAGATAGTACGTTTCCTTTCATTCGACGAATGACTATGTGATTTCGGAATTCGTTAAACTCTTCTATCACATCCACAACAATATTTTCAAGGAATAGGTGACTCTTGCAAATTGTTTGCAATTGAGCATGAGAATTTGGAACATCTGTAGAATTTTGGAGTAAAATCCATGCTGTCAAGTAAATATTCAATAAATGGATTAATCATTTTGGTGTGTAATCTGTCTTCCTCTGCATTGTTGTCTTCAACAAGTGATAATGAATGTGATTGAAGGAAGAGAGTGACATCATCTTCATAAATGGGTTTATCTCTTATTTCAGTCAGAGTTAAACGTGCAGTAGCAACAATCTCCTGCATAGTGGCAAGTGTAGCTGTCACAGTTTGAAGCTGCTTTGCCAAGATTGAGAGAGGCTGAAATATCTTTTCTGGACGTGTAGAATTATAATTTCTTTGCAAGTTTGAAGTGTCAGTAGAAGGCCACCAGCCTCTCACAATAAATCACTACTGTTAAAATGAATTTCTTTCAGAGTAACAATGACAGCTTGCAGACATTTGGTTGTTGCTGAAACAGACTGATAGTGTGATGTCTTGCTCGTATGAGTTCTACTTGGGGCCCATCTAGGATCTCTTGTACATCCTTGAATTTACGATTTTTTTTGGGAACAGAGAACATTTTATTTATGCCCCTTTTTTATGTGCTGCATAGACACACACAAGCTGCAGCACATTACTTCGAGAATGGACGTAGACTGCATCTTTAGTTTGGTATTTTATCATTTGTGATTGTGTTCCATTTTGCTTACCGGACTTATTGCTGGTTCCATCAAAGGACAGGCACTTTACATGCTGACATTGGAATTCAAGATTTCCCAATGCAAGCAGAATCCCTTCTTTTATTGTAGTTGCCATGTATTTTCCAAATCCTGAAAACGTATAAAGATTTCTTTTGGCTCACCATTAAGGTCAAGATAACGAAGACAAACTGACAGAGTAGTTCTTCCTCGCAGATCACTCACCTCAGTGGCCATGACAGACAGATAGGATACACAAATATTTAATGGTTTCAGTTGGTTTTTTAAAAATACCTGAATGCGTACTTTGAAAGCAACAAGAAGCTCACAAGGAATGCTGTGGGAAATATAAGTAGCATTTTGATGATGGAGCTCCTGTCATTGCTTAATGCATCTACTACCATCTAGCTCAGCGCCCAAATCCAGCAGTCTATCATACTTTTTGATGTGCGGTATTTCCTCTTTAACCAGTCAATATGCTACCTTTAAATAGTCTACTAGACGATCTTGGTTCTCTTGCATTACTGATTACCTTGCTATGCGCAATTGATTGGAAACATTTCCATGAACTCCCCCTTTACTTTTAAGTATGTATGTGTGCTGTTATTTTGCTCCATTATTTGTATAATATGTCATTGTTTGAGTGTCATTACTTGAAAACATTTTGATGTTTATTGCTAAATATGGCTTATAATTGGAAATTTTTTGATGGGAAGCGTTAAATTTTGGGGAAGGTTCCCCACCCAATACAGGGCTGGAAAAACACTGCTTCAGACTAAATTAACATTAGTTTTCGCATTTTATATATGAAAATGATGATTATGCAATCAATAAAGGCTCTATTTTAAAATGTTTTTCTTCAATTTTATGTTGACGAGACATCTCTTCATCTCTTCAAACGGATCAAAGAGTATTGTCGATTGAATAATGGGAGCAATATTTCTGAACATAATTTAATATGTAAAAAGAAAATCGAAGAAAATGATTTCAAATTCTAATTAATCGATTTAAAAATTACTGGGAGAGAGTAACGTGTGAGGCCTTATTAATAAGATCTATGGATTCAAAAAATAATATTCAAGCTACACATTTAACTTATCTGTTAAAGATTTTCAAATAGAGCCTTTATGACATAATTGATTACATAATCATCACTTTCGTGTATAAGCTACAAAAAATAATGTTAATTTAGTCCGTAGATCGCGGGTAATCCGCCGAAATTAATAACAAAATCAAAAATAAATATTGAAAAATTATATATAATATTGAAAAATTATATTACATTCATTACTAAGGAATATAGAGATCACGTTATGCTTCCACTGTTAGACCTGTGCCCCCTTTCCATTTCTGATTGCCCCCCTCATAAAAGCAAGGTTATCTACGGCCCTGTTCCTTAGTAAAATATAAATATCTTTAATTTATTATATTAGTTGAACACAAAGTAGGAATTGATTAAAAAAATAATTTTTTATTGTTTTTATTAAAATAATTTCGATTTGATTGCACAAATAGTTTTTTTCGTACTTTTTTTAATTATTGTTTTTTCTTCAGTCTATTTAACCTTTTGCGTATTAATTTTTGTTGGCTCCATCAGAATTTTGTTGTCATTTATTATTTTCTATGAAAAATGATGTTAAAATTATTTTTTATGAAAATTATTACAAGTTTCCGTAGGTAGGCAACTTTCAGTTTGCTGGAAATATAAACACAGAAAGGGATACTTGTGGCGCCATCAATTATCAATTATCATAGTGTATTTTATCAGATAAAGACTGTACATTGCATTGTTAATATAAGAATTTTTACCATTTACAAGACGATGTTTTAGTTTTTATTTCCTGATTATGGTCTGAACTTTAGATTGTATTAAGATTGTCTTATTTAGATTGTCTTCATTTGTATTAAGGCATTATTAAAAGTTATGATATTTGGTCAAAATAATAATTCTACGAAATTCGGTAACAATAACTGTTAAAGAAATTGTTTTCAATTTAATTGTAAAACTGTTTTTATTATGACTGAAAGGTCTTAATGAAAGAGAAGATAAGGAATTGTTAGTAAGGCCTTGTTGTAAACCTATTCTTTGCCGGACTGACTACCAGAATATCTTGTTCTAAATTTCTTGATAGTTTCCTTCTTGTTCAATGATATATTATATTTTTTTCAATGTGTTTTTCATATAAACATATATAATGATGAAAATAATTGAACTTTATACAAATAACACTAGAAAATAAATTTTAATTTGTCTTCTGCTTCCTGTTCAAAAGGAGTCTGTCTTAATGGATTTTGGGGTACTGATTTAGAATCTGTATTCGGAATTGCCCTATCACGTACCATTGCGGAGAAACTTTTATTTTCCAGATTATAATCATATTTGATTATATAGTGAACACCAAAGAAACACAATAGAAAAACATGTTGCGGAAAAATATTTTATTATTACTGTTAAGTTAAAATGTTTGGCAAACGACTTCCTCTTGTAGGCATTGTCTGGATAATCCCTGCAACACATATCGCAACTGTCCGAGTATGTAAAGTACTGGGTTAACTTTTCTTGAGGATTATAAAAACTGGAATTTTTGTTCCAAGTGAGAGAAGATTCGATTCTTGCAACTTGTCTGGTGTATTTATCTTTGAATTTGTGCGTTATGATTATCTCACGACAACAAAGATCGAAAATTACAGTACCATGAACAGGCGTTTTCTCAGGAACTATACGTACTGGAGTAAATCTGAAGCCATTTATGGGATCAGCAAATAAGTGCTATAAGATTCACTTAGGTACCTACAGGAAGCAGAAACTTTGTTCTTCAGTGTAATTTATGTATACATTATTCGATATACGTGGAAGAGTAACAATGATAACTATTCCATTCTATAAAATTACTTTCTTGATTAACTTTGACCATGCTAATGAGACGAAGATTGAGTCTTCTTGAACTAACTTCATACGTTTAAGAACATATGTATTATATATAATTTAGGTGACCAGACGTCACGCTTATGGTGGACAGTCCCGATTCTTCACAATTTTCCCAGCGTTCCACGACGTTTTTCAAAAGTCCCGACTTTTAGAATTATGTTAAATTTTATATTTATGAAAGTTATTGTTTGGCGTTCTATGAATCCTATCGGCTACGGCGACTAACATATTGCTTTTGCTACGCAGTTAAATTGTATTTGTCTCTCAGATCAAAAATATTTCAAGGAATAAAATATTTTACATTTTTTATATTTATAAATTGTACTTATGTTAAAAATAAAAAAATATTATGATATTATTTTTATTCTGTATGAAAATTTTTGCTGAAATTTTGAATTTTATGAGATCGCGATATAATGATCGTGATAGTTTAAATAAAAATACATTTGCTACACAGAATAAGAAATTAAATAATTTAAGAAAATTAAATTTAAAAATTATATCACGATCTCATAAAATTCAAAATATGTTCAGTAATAAATCTATTACACCTTTAACACTTTGTTCTGATATTGTTTATGAATATAAATGTAATGGGTGCGATGCCACATACATTGGAGAGACTGCCCGTCATCTCTGTAAACGAATTCAAGAACATGGTCGAAAAGAGAGTAAGAGTAGGAAAAAATGTAAATATGATGTTAATTTTGATAATTTCAAAATTCTGTGTAAGCATTTTGATAGTTATTGGAAGAGAGTGTCGTGTGAAGCATTGTTAATTAGGTCACGTTGCCCTAAAATCAATGTTCAATCGGCAGTCTCAACCAACTTATTGAGAATTTTTGATCAGCATGTTTTCATGCAACCGATTACATAATCATCATTTTTGTATTTATATACAGGTGAATTGATTATTAATTAGTGACCTGAAGATGACGGTAGATCCGTCGAAATATATTGTCTTAAAATATATTTTTTAATGGATGAGTTTGGTTATTAAAAGAAGACTTTCATCCGGACTTCGTTTTATCAAAAATCATAATGTTTATTGAATTTAATTGTCAACGGAAAGTTTTATTAAAAAAAATAATTTATAATTGAATTTTTAAAATTAAAGAAAAATTATTTAGGAATTGAATTTTTACAGGACATGTCCATTAAAATAAATTTAAAGATCTAAATTTATATTCCAAATTAATAAACATTGTAAAAATTAATAAAACAAAAACAAAATAGGATTTATGCAAAATTGAATAAATTAACATATATATATATATATATATATATATATATATATATATTTATAAATATATACATCGATATTATTATTTATATTTAGAATTTCAAAATCTGGTTTATGTAACTGAAATATTTTTCCTTGTAAATTTGTTTGAATAATGAAAGTTGTATTAGAAATAAAGTTTGCAAATTATGATTTTGATATATATTGACAACATTTTTATTTTTATTTCAATAAATTTTAATTAATTTCACTTTTGAATAATCGTTTTGTGCACTTTCCTTCGATTTGTAAACAATCTTCGTGTTTTGCATCAAGATAACAAGAAAGAAAGATCATTTGTTTGCAAAGAAAGATGAAGACAAGGAAAAGAGCAAAAACTTTCTTATTAACCAAATATTAATAACAAACACAACAAAATCGTTGTAGAAGGTGTAAATAAATCCAATTAATTTCTGTGGCACTGTTTTTGTTTTTGTATTTAAAGCAAATTATTTTATGTCCTTAATGAGAAATCGAACTGAATTCCTAAAAAAAATGTGATGAAATGTTTCTAAAAGAGACTGATAAAAACGTTTAAAAATTATTTTAACTCTTTCTTTTGCAATCGTTATTTTTGGTTCATCGGTATTCTCATTGAAAGAACGGCATTATACTTTAGATGAATGATAATTTAGAAGGAAATTATAGAAAGAACGACGCATGATGGATTAAGTGTAAGAATTGAATGCATTCACATTTCATCACATTTTCCAAACCAATTGTATCTATTTATTTCTGTATAGTTTCCTCAGCCCAAGGATGGATTGTAGGCCATCGGGAATACAAAAGTAATTCCATCAGATAAAAGTCTTGAACTCCGTGATGGACCTAATGGGGCCATCCTTTTAGAGACTTACTTTCCTTAAACAGTTCGAAACCTATGTGATGACTTTGTAATTATTAAATGTATTTTTAAACAATTAGAGACTTCTGCTGCACTTTTCCTTATGCTGGTCTGTTGTACATCATTTGGTTCCTTTCATCCACGGCTGCCACTTGATCTGCTCCCCAAAATATCATGATCACATAAGCTATCTTAGCTACTTCACGTAAGGAAGGCTTTGGTGTTTCAACGTTTTCAGAAGATATACATACATATGCATCATTTAATTTACTATAACATTAATTGTTCATCTATTTTCGAAACAATAATTCAGTCATTAGCACTTTTGACTTATAGAATATGAGTAAAATTAACAAGGTTTGCTATATGTATTTAAGATTGGTAATATTATAAACAATTTCTATTAATAATGATATAATTTGTTATTTCAAGAATTTGGCCTTAAAGATATTCTTTACACCTTTAACCTCTTAAGTGGCTCTGACGGATATACTCGCCACAACAGTTACCCTAACTTATGCATCTTGAGGCTGTTTGAAACGACATGAATCATCTCATACACCTTCGCTAACAAAATACAGTTTTACTCTCAGCAAATTGTAATTTCTTACTTCTATTTAGTTTCAATACAATGCAATATCAATAAATAAATTTACAGCAAAATATTGAAGAAATTTGATTGGTTACTTTGTTAAAGATGGATAAATCTCATTGGCTGATTTAGCGACAAGTGGGAATTTTTAGTAACTTAAGTTAAATGGGATAAGTTTGATCATTAAAAAAATTTCCATGTTTCTGAAAGGTTCACATCGTTCGTTGAAATTCCATCCTTACGACCTACCGTATGAAAGAATGCCTTTGTTTTCCCGGCCCTGGCTTAAACAGAATTCCTTTGATGACATTTCCACAAATGTTTTAGCAGCTCAACAATACGATTGGAGAGTGAGATCCATTGATCGTCCAGTTGTCGAACTGGAGGATAAGGAATTGTGGACTGAATTTTTTAACAAGACTACAGAGATGGTCATTACCAAAACTGGAAGGTAAACTTATTAGTAATTTACACGTTCATTATAAACTTCTAGACGAATGTTTCCTTCGTTTAAAGTACGAATCAAAGGATTGGATCCAACTGCGAAATATGTTTTATTATTGGACATTGTTTTGAGTAACGAAAACAGATATAAATATTACCATAATCAGTGGATCAAGTCGGGAAAAGCTGAAATCAGTCAACATTTACACTCTCCATTCATCCATCCAGACTCGCCGACCACGGGGGAAGAATGGATGAGCAAGTCGATATCGTTTCACAAAATCAAACTCTCGAATACGAGAGTAGATAAAGATGATGTCGTAAGAAATTATTTTTACAATCATGATTATATATTTACATTTTGTATATAAATTATCACATAATATTTTATAATTTAATGAAAAAACAACAATTCAAGTAATAGCATTTATGGAAGGGTATATCTGATGGAGGGTCATAAAAGTGAAGGACTATAAAACTTTTTATAATTAATCGTGACCATGTGCAGAAAAAAACCGCTTATTTTTATGAATTAATACATCAAAATTTATATATAATTTGAACTTAAATCATAACATTATTTATTTTTACCCCATAATCTATTGTGTCACTTCAAATGAAAGCGCAGCCTTCACGTATGAGGTAGTAATAAAGTATGGTCTCTCCTTCGACAATGGGTCAGTTGGCGTCCATTATTCCCTCGTTACTCCCGTGTTATTTTTAATTAATTAAATTAATTAATGTTTTAAAGTAATAATTTCGACAATTAGATAAAATAATTAAGTTTTATTAACAGCTTTTCAAAATACGATTGTGTTTCCTTCCACTCTTTCGGTGTCAGAATTCTGGTGCTAGGGATATAAACTTTATCTGTTCTCTCTTTGAATCGTTTCAACAATAATATAATTTTATTATACTTATTGAAAACATTTATTACTAAAACTTGTTCTTCTACATTATAAAATTAGATAAATACCAATTAGTTGAATTTTTATTAAGGAAAAGTGTTTTTTCCTCTTGAAACAATTTACAAGCAAATGTCCTCTTGGTCTTTGGAGGGCATTTTGCTCCTGGATTACAAAACCAGTCGTTCCAAACTTTTTTATGTGTTCTACCACAAAATAGATTTTTTTTCTTTATTTCGAGATAAAGATTATTTTATAATAAAAAACAAATATATTCACAACAAAATTTTTTGATTATGAGGACTTTTTTAGTCTTTATTCATTATAATGGTTTGGAGACGAGGTTGTGTTTTGTAAGAACCCCTCCTTAATTTTCACCTCCATTTCGTTAGAAGATGTATCTGCCATAGGTTCCACCTATCCTAACTTAGACGCTGAATAATATCGGGTTAATCCTTTGGACCTTTTCCTGCAAAAGCGGTCTTTAAAGGGTATCATAAATTGGGAAATGATCTTGATTTGTCTAAATAATATTTATTTTACTGTAAAAAATATTTATGAAAATATATATATATATATTTTGATTCGCGTTAAAGTTAAACAATATTTAACATTTGACTCGTTAAAATGCCTTTCCACACTCCTAAAAATACATTTTAGGATCCCTAGTTGGGATGTAAGAATAGACTGGAAATAATGGAAAGAAGAAACCCCAAATAGAAAGGATTTCGTTAGAATATCTATCCGGATTACAGTCGATTATATCGATCTGAGTAGGAGACACAATTCCAAATCAACACGCAACATTCGAACACAAAACAATGGCATTCCAAATATCCCTCAGAATAATTTTGAGAAAAAAAAATATCAATGAATCTTCAATTATCTATTTTTAATCACTCTATTTATCTTATTTTATCCAACATAAGATAAGTAATAATAAAAATTTCAAGCAGTATTTTTCCGGTTTAGATAATCCTCAACTCAATGCACAAATATATTCCCAAACTCTATTTGGTGAGAGCTCAAAACTTACTCTACACAAACTACTGCCATTGGGATGAATTCTCCTTCTACGAAACTCAATTTATCGCTGTCACAGCCTATCAAAATGACCAAGTGAGTACATTTGAGTGATAAAATTTTATCCTTGTCGTCACAATCCTTCATAAATCATATGTATTTAAATCTTTTCTCGTTTTGTTGTATAGAAGTAATCTATCACATCTACATAAAATATGACAATATGGTTTCAGGAAACCTTCAACCTTGGTAATTATGGACCGGACCTCTTGATAAAGTTTCAATGATTGCTGGAAAGATAAACTAGTAAAGGCTTATTAGTACATAACCGACTATTAAATTACTTCCGAAAAGGGATACGTTAATATTATGAGATGTTTACATTCAGTTATTTTTATTCCATTAATACGTTCCTCTCGGAAAATATTAGTAATTGGCAATATCCTGGCAGAGATTAGGGCTTACATTTAATAGTCTTCATGGGGATTATTATAAGACCATAAAATATAATGAGATATCTTCTTTCGTAAATTTGAGAGAAATTATTTTCCCAGTAAATTAGTATTTATTTGTTTGACATTAATTAGGGCGGTAAATGAACATCCTCTGCTTTGGTCTTGTTAATTTCGTTATATTTACTGAAAAACTGTTTAAAGATTTTGTCAAAGCAAACTTTGATATGAAAGATACAGTACGTCTTTACGAAAAAGTAAAACGCATAAATCCATGGTAAAAGGAATAAACGAGGAGAATAATCCTATAATGGTAATCATTGTGAATATATTAATCATATTAAATGATTTGAACTTCTATCATCACACTTTACTTCTTTTATTTAAGTTTGAGTTCGTTGAACCAGGGGTTCTCAACCATCCCGCCGAGAACCGGTGAAAAATTTATTACTTTTTATTTGATCGAAAAGTTAGGCGTTGGCTCTAAAACATGTACTTTCGTCGGCTAAAATACTAAATATTGCCTTTTACGTAGAGACAGGGCCGTGAATACAATTTCGTTTTGATGGGCCGTGGCTCCCCTACCCCCCCTTATACATACCATACCAAACAATGTAAGGATACTTCATACCTTCAATATCATTGTAATAAATATTCAGTGAGAATAGTTCATATCGAAATACTAAACATTATTAGATTGAAAATGTAGAAAACATTTTTATTTTCATCTTTTTAGAAACAGTAACATTTGGTAAATAAAATATTTCTTTCATTTTTTCGAGGCACTCCTCGACCATAATTGTTAACCGAACTATTCACGCCCCTTAGATATGTTTTTTTACGAAGAATATTTCTTTCACTTTCGTTTATTACATATTTAAAGTATAATTAATTAAAAGATTATTAATAAATCTTTATAAATACATGTTAAAAGGGATACCCTTTCTCCTACCTTTCAAAGAAGTGATGTAATTTGATGTATTTGAGTACTGACCCAAATATATATTACATGGGATGACTACTCTTTCCCTTCAGTGCTTTAATTAATGGAAATTAGTATACATGTTAAAAACTCAATCGCCTTTTTCTTTCTATAATCATTAATAAAATCAAAATTTGAAAGCCAATTGAAAATATTTATTAATTCCGACGGTTTAACCGTCAAGTAAATGTAAAGTTTACTATGGAGAAAGAACAAGATAAGAAATTGTCCTTCCTTGATTTATTAATTGAGAGAAAAAACGGACGTTATGAGACGAATATTTACAGAAAGAAAACTGACACGGGTTTGTATACAACACTGATCAGTTCCTGTGAATCCAAATATCGTCGAAATATGATTAAAGGTCTTATTTTTAGATCATGGGCTCTTTCATCTACATATAAAGGATGTAATGAAAGCCTTAATAAATTAAACAAATTATTATATGATAACGGATATTCAAAATCGATAGTAGAGAAATTAACAAAGGAAACTATTGATAAATTAAGTGACAAAAAAAGTAATACTAAAATTTTAGATGTTCAAGATCAAGAGCAATCTTGCAACACTAATGATAAAGGTTTGGGAATTGGTTATGTGTTAACTGTGCAATATTCAGAGGGGTTTAAAATATTTAAAAATTCTATTTTGAAAGCGTTAGATAATGCAATCAGTTTAAAAGTAATATCCCGTACCCAGAAAATTGAAAGCATGTTCGGCAATAAATCTCCAACGCCATTGGGATTGTGTTCGGATCTCATTTACCAATATACATGTAATAGGTGTACCACCACATACATTGGAGAGACTTCACGTCATCTCTGTAAGAGAATCCAGGAACACAGTCGCAATGAAGGTGGAAGTAACATTACAGGACATAGAAGACATTGTAAAGGAGATATAACTTCACAACACTTTAAAATTCTGTGTACTCAATTTAAAAATTATTGGGAGAGAGTGACATGTGAAGCGTTATATATAAGATGTTTGGATCCTAAAATTAACGTTCAAACTGCACTCTCTACAACTTTGTTGAGAGTTTTTAAATGATGTACTGATTACGTATTGATTGCATAATCATTAACTGCACTATATAAATAAATTTCGTTTGAAAAATCATTTCTTCTGACGATGACGGTTAAACCGTCGAAATTAATAAATATTTTAAATTGGCTTTCGAATTTTGATTTTAATCATTTGCCAATTTTATTTCAATTTATTCACATTAATAAAATGTATAAAAATTATAATTTAAATATGTAGTGTCGCTTGTTTATAAAATTATTTAAAAATTTTAAAAAATCAATGATTATAATATTTTGTCCTAATTTAACATTTAAATCTTATTTCCATTTTATTACTCAGACAGTGTCTAAAAATCGATCGGACCAAACAAAACAAGAATAACCGAAATAAATGTAGAAAAGTGATAGGGCAGTGTTTAATATTTATTAATTAATTGTATGTTGATACATTTTATTCGCCCGGTAACTCTTGCATTTTTTGTAGAGAAATTAATTCTAATTTTTACCACGTTTTTATTAGCTTGCTTTCTTGTCTGTTTGTCTGTCTGGAACAAATCTTGCGATTGATTTTTCGACCACTTTCAGTCATCCAATTGAGCTGAATTTTTTTATACAGGCTTGCTTCCGATGACAATACAATTTGATAAAAAAAATTTTGAAAAAAAATAATTTTTTCTAATTTTTTTTGCAAAAAGCCACTTACGATTATCTACAAATTTATACACTGTATTAAATAGCAATTTTTTCGTTTATTTTCATGAATGAAGTTTTATACAGGCTTGCTTCCGATGACAATACAATATTTTAAAACATTTACGGCTCTACATAAACCGTATATGCTATAATTAAATAGCTTATGTCTTATATGGGAAAATAATCAGTGTTAATGATGTACGGAAAAAAAATAAATTGAACAAATATTGTGAAAATCAAGTGATAATTAAGTGTAGAAATATTAAAATTAGGTTTAAAAAGTTTTATTTTGGTTTTATTATCATTTCTGTTATTCGAAATCAATGGAA
>MQRK01182181.1:6412-18237 GCA_001938485.1 Girardia tigrina
CCGAAATCCAGAAACTATATATAAATTTTAAAAAAAATAAGGGCAATTTAAAATTTAAAAAATATGTATTTTTGATTCACAATTTTTCAAAAAATAAAAATTTATTTAATTAATAATAAAAAAGGAAGGTAAAAAATTACAAAAACTTAAATAAATGTTTTATTGAATTTCACCTATAAGATATATATATATATATACATTTTAAAATAATAATATAAAATCATTTAAAATAATACAAATATAATAATTTTATAAAGTGAATATCGATTTTTTTAAAGGAAAAATTGAAATACACATGATAACAGTAATTAAAAAAAAAGAATACGAAAATTTTTTTTAAAATTTATGTGATACCTTTGACTTGAGTACCAAACATTTTGACGATCATAAATTCAAGTTTTTATATTGAAAACTATATAATCGACGTGTCCGGTATGTTCATAACCAAGTCCTTTCCTAATGTTTGAATCCTTATATATATATATATATATAATTATATTATATAAAATTTTAATTCGGCTAAACGATATAAAGCAATAAGAAACAAACATATAGGTCCCAAATATGTTAAGTTTCTATGAAAACAGGAATAAAGTTGATTAATGGAATTGAATAATTAATGAAGGGATAATTGTTCCGATCGACGAGGATAAGTAAGGAAAATGGTTCGTCTATAGTTGGATAATTTATATTACAATCGCTATAATTCATTAAACCTGAGAGAGATTCTTTGAGGAAGAATTGATTGATTCGGTTTAGTGGAATTGTTGTTGTTTTCGTAGTTATTAACAACAGCAGGTAACGAAAAGTGAGGATGGAGTTGGATGAAATGAAATTTAGAGACAGATTTAATTTTCAATAATTAATCTCTTACTGTTACTGTTCTCAGTGTCAAAGAATGTCAGTGTCAATGATATCAGAATAAAGTAACTGTGATCAAAGGATTGTAATTGAAATATAATAAAAAGTGGATATTAATTTAAATTGAATTCTGAATGAGTCCGGGTCAGGGAAGGATTTGATTGAATAGATACACAACTAGAATGAGTTGACAAGATAGTAATTGAATAGTGGACTTGGAGAAATTGTTCCGCGATTATTTGTGCGATGAATTACAAAATTCACGTCGAAAATAGAAAAGTCGCAAAAGTTTTATAAAAACTAAGCTTTTTTTATCTTAGTTCAAAAACCAAGAAATACAGGATAATAATTCCCAAAACTTTCAATTGTCATTAATTTATTAAATAATCAATTTTTTATTCGATCATATTTATTAATATTAATTTTTATATTTCCATATATATATATTCAACTCTATATACAAATACAAATATCTACTTTAGGTCACTACAACAGCCATGGCTACTTTTAGACTAAACATTCCTAATTCGAATGTAACGGGTTGCTATTTCCATGTGTCAGAGTATTATACGCAAAGTGAAGGAAATTGGAATAAGTCCTGAATACGACGGTAACGAGGATGTCCGAGGAATGGTTCACTGTCTAGCTTCACTGGCACATGTTCCGGTAGATGATCTGGTGGATGCATTTTATGAGCTTTTGGCTGTGCTACCACTCATGAATAAGCTTGTCATTTAAGTTGAACATACTTATATTCGTGAACCAAGACTTCTCGGTTGAGGAGATAAATATCGTCTACCACTATTTTCATCAGTAACTTCTAATAAACAAGATAACGCAATTCAACGCATTGCAAGATTAAGTAATATCTGCGAAGGATTGAATAGTTCTACAGGCCATATTTTTGAGTCAACGTCCTACAATTTGGTTTATTTTGGATGGCATAATAAAAGATACATAAATACAAAATACTTACAAAACATTTCAAGAAGTAGACATTCACCCAAACAATATGCCATACTGAAAAAGAGAGTGAATATAACAGTTCGAACCTATAGTAATTCTGATGGAATCACATTTTTGGGTGCTAAAGCTCTTCTTTCTCACACGTAAAATGGTTATAATGTAATAAAAAATAAAATAACAAAATATAAAAACAAAATGAAATTATGAAAAAACAACAAAAAAATATTAATTCCCTTGGAATGAACCGACTTAGGTATGAACAGACCAGGAAACATAATCGAAACTAACAAAAATATATACAATTAAATGTATCTAAAAAATAAAATACACAGCCCATAGACTTTTACAGAAATTTAAATGATACAACAATGAATAATTATATTTTAAAACAAAAACATACAATTTCACTTTGCTATTTAATTATCATTAACTGCCAAACATCTTCGTACACCAACAAGCGCAGACTATTTATTACAGTAGAGTCATGAGAAACCAGCACATTTGTATTGTTGGTGATTGTATTCAGAGTTCGATGAGCAATGAGCACTGATGCGTGGTCATGCAGAAAATAAGGAAAACATAGTAGGATTTGATTATTCCATCGATGCAGTCGAGATTAATCGCACGTCACGAAAACACTCCGAACATGATACATTATAGGCAAGATTGTCTCATGGTTCATCCTGCATAATATCCATAAGCGAGACTTACGCATACTGTCATGCGCAAAAAACAGGCCAAATTTTCTTGACATACTTGCCTTCACTTTTCTCACCTTTTTACATTCAGGAAGGTTGTTATTATGATTATACCGTAAATTATCTGACTGCAGACATACTTTTCAGGATGTTTCTCAATGTCTTACTAAAATCGCATCAACTTAATAGTGCAGTCTGAGTGATGTTTCTTCATGCTTCTTTAACACTGTTCTTAAAATCTTGTATTTTTCCTTTTTTATCAACTTATCTGTTCTTCGAGAAGCTTGTGATCATGAGAGTGATTTACTTTAATATTTTTCTTTTACCTGATTCATGATCTCATTCTTTTAAGCTTTCATCAAAAATTAAAACTAATAATGCTCATACAATCAAATGGTTGTGCGATTTTGTGTAAAATCACATTAGGTAATCAAAAGTAGGTTTATATAATTATTATTTTGTATTAAGTGTCCTCAATTTAGCTATTTTATTTCTTTTCGAATCTAAAAATTTTTAATTCACACCACGTATCACATTATGAAATTAAAGAAGTTTACATATAAATTACTTTTACAGCAACAGTTTACTTGGTTTTTTTGAAAAAAAATATTCTTGGAGTCGCAATTATTATAGATACTCAATACACCTCAATACATAAATCTCTAAATCTTTAAGAACACCGATTGAAAATAAAGGACATAAGCTCATATTTTACCGCCTTATACGCCACAGCTTAATCCAGTCGAGGAATTATTCTCAAAATGGAAAAAACGGTATAAAGTCATGTCATGCAAATACAAAAGATTAATTATAAAGTGAGACTCACTCTAACTCATAGCAACAGGTATCAAAAAAGAGGATTTTTAAAGTAAAAACTTCAACATGACACTTTAAATTTTATAAAAAAATCTTTTCTGCATACCTACATGTTTATAAACAGTTTTTCTATTTTTAACATTCATTGTTGTTCATAAGATATGAAAAAATATAGAAGTATAAAATAAATTTTGTTTATGAAGTCATTAGTTCGCGACTAATAATAGTAATCCTTAGTATTTCTTGTACATTTATATATTAACAATGACCATTTATATTTCCAGATATTTTTTAACTATGTCGATATTTCTTAATTATATCGGCTTGATAAATTTTTAACGCATGAAAATAACGAAAAAATTATTAAATTCAATATTCTAAAAAAAATTATTTGTTCTTTTTTATATTTAAATTATTATAATGCTTCTTTTTTAGAAATTTTATTTTAAAATAATTTTATTTCAATTGGATTAAATTATTTTAAATTACTTTTAAATATAACTCTTTACAAAAACTTAAAAATAAAATAACATTTATTAATTTTTTAATTAAGTTATATATAGAGAGGGATTTGGAGTAACAAAAATTCTAAAATTCTCTCTTAACATTTATAATTGAAACTTTGACAGAAAATTTTGTTGTTTTGTGTTGTTTGAGTATCTTTTTCAATTATTATATATGAGAATATTTATTTTACTGACAAATATGACGTTTTAATACTTAACAATTTTTTTGATACTAAAAAATTTTAGAAATCAACAATTAAAAGAAGTAATTAACAATAAAATATTAGTAATTAAATATTTACGCAAATTAATTAATTTTATTTAATTACTAAACAGTGCTTTTTAAATATTTTTCTTTATATTATTTCGTTTTTATAAAATATTTGAAAATATTTTTGTTTATTTTTATAAAATCTTTCTATTAAATAAATTGATTTTTCCTTCCTATTATTGTAATAAAAAGTAACAGTAATCGAAATAGAGTATTAACTTTTTAATGTCTCCCTCCTTATTGTTATTGTAATTCATAATAACAATAAAAATATTTTAAAAAATACTGAAACACGATTAGAAAATTGAAAACTAAAACCTTTTTATAGTTATGCAACTCATTTTGACCTCGCTTTATGTTCCATCCGCTCTCTAGGTTGCCTCAAAAACCGGATAGAGGTAGCAGAGACATGACCCTCACGAATTTCATACTAAGTCTGTTTTAATTTGAATTGATTGCTTATCGAAATAATTTCTATAGTTTATCAACAATAATAATCAAATATAAATTTCGGACAAAGATGCAAAAGGTACATTCCTTTTAACAAAAGTCTTTTCCAAACAAAAGAGGATAACAAAAATTCAAAAATCTCCACTCAAAATATTGTTAGTTGAAGTTGTGATTAGAAAATCACCTCAAACATTCCTGCATGACAAAGCTCGTTCTGATTGGTTGACCATTCAGAGCAAGCCAATAGATCGAATCATTTTAAAATCTTTGCCAAAGTTTCAAAACATCATTCATTGTCCTTTTGGGTAAAGACAGAAGTTTCGAGATAGAAATAATAATAATAACGAAGTATATGTAAAAACTAAATTTAAATTCTGAATACTATTTTTTGACCCTCGAAAATAAATATTTTTACCTGTAGTTTAAAAAGTTTGTTTTGACAGAATCTCATTTTTCTATATTCAACTAATATGTTGAAGTACTGACATTCATTTTGGATTCCATTTTTTCTAAAAAGAATAAGTGCAATAATCAGAGCAATTTTAAGTCTTTCGTAAAAAATACGATAGACCATTTTTTGGAGCATTAAACATTGGATAAATGAATAAACATAAACATTCATAAAATTAATCTTAAATCAATTTTTTCAAAAAATTATTGTCAGATTGTTAATGTAAATAATTATAAAATTTTAAATAAGTTAATTAATTTTATTTACAATTTTTCAATAAATCGAATTAATATTTTTTAAATAATTAATAATCATTTTAATTTTTATTCAATAACTTTTGAGTAAATATTTTAACAAATTATTTATATCACCATTTGCTAAAAATAATAAAATTAAAATTAGAATGCTCTCGTACGAAAGTTCTGACAAAGATTGTCTTAGGACAATCCAAATTGTTGTGTAAATAAAAATATGAAAAGTCAAATTGGTTTTATTAATTAACTTTCATAAATTTGGATGATCCAGTTAAAATATCGCTTGAAAATGTCGATGAGAGGCTTTTGAGTAGTTGTTCAGCGATGCTTCAAAATTAAGTGTATGATGAAATACTGGCGACATATCTGGAATTAAAATCAAAGGCTTGAGTCGATTGCTTCCATGCATTCTATCAACATAAGTATCCTCGAAATAGTGCAAAACTGATAGTAAACTCTAAAAAATGTTCTCACAGATTACAAATGTTATTTCATCGACCATCTGTGCGTGACGTTCAAAGTCCAAGTTGTAATAATTTCTCACAAAAACCTTCTTTGAAAAGTTTATGTTTGATGTTTTTGATCAAATGAATAAACAAAGAATCCGTGAAGGTCGGATATAGAAAATTTGGTAGAAATGGCACGCAGGACAGCCAGTTAAAAGTCAATTGAAATAATTTGATAGTTTAAATTAAATGACGTCTGCGAAAAGACTCTATAATGTGGATATGCATTTCTGTTGTTTTGTTTTGTACATAATATACATCATACATAATAGTTATAACAAACCATTTTGAAAATGGAGACACAAAAATATTTATTTTAAAATGTTAAGAAAAACTGCGTAATCTGGCAAAATGTTTTTTTGTTTTTAATTAGATCAAAATATTAATTTTCTTATGGTAAAAAAGAAGCGGGGTCATGACCAATCGCATCTAGTTTTAGGACTGTTGAAAACTCGATTTTATTAATTATAAAACATTTGCCCACAGAAATAGTGTAAAAATTCATATTTTATTTTTTTCATTCATATATCCCATGGAGAAGGACCACAAAAGCTAAAAAAACTATAATGGCTACAACAGCATTTATTAATTGATAATAAATTCAACATGATGGTGTTCGAATGTCAGGAACTACGAAGAGCAAAAACAAAAAGACGTACTGGAACTTTGAACTTGAATACGGAACATGATATACCAGTGTCTGTCAATGTAACTAATGAGAACTGTCCAAGAATTAATTCCTATTGTGGTACTGAGTTTTTGGCTGGTTAATACAGGGCTATGTAGAAATATATATAAAAAAGCATCAGCAAATAAAAATACACTTCAATAGCTTTCATATATATTTGTTTAAATTAAAGAAATTTTTCAAATAGTATTTTTTAAAGGGAAAATTAAATATAAATATGGTACAAAATTCGCCTCTTAAGATGAATGGCGAGGAAGTTTCTATTATAACCGAAGCAAAGGTTAGAAAAACGCGAGTCCCTTTAAACTCAAAGAGTTTAAATAAAATTTTATCCTATAGAGATAAAAGCCATACTAATGCGTGGATTGCTGAATCCGTTGACATGTAAGTAGTGGCATGGATAATATCCTTGTATTCCTTGATGAGACGGGATTTAAACTTCATACTGGACCAAAGTAGGCATATTCGTCAAAAAATACAGATGCATATAGGCTAGTACCTAGAAGTTGACAGTACAATGTAAGCATGCTTGCGTATATAAGTAATAAGTACATCATCTTTCATAAGTTATTGCTGGGTACATTTACTGGTAGTTCAGTATCCGAATGCCTAGAGGAGGCAAAAAAGTCAATTATATGTATTCCAGACAGGCAATTATCGTAATGGAAAATGCTTATATCCATCACTCAGGTCTGGTCGAAACTCTTACAGAAAATAAAAATCTGCGAATTAAATTTTGGCCTCCTAATTGTCCCCAGATCAACCGTATAGAAGTCTTTTCTTATATAAAATCAAGGTATTCTTTAATTAGAAACAGTATTAATAATTCCGATAATATTATCGAAGAAGTTAATAAGATTGTTATAGAAATTCAAAATTTTTATAATGAAGTGCGAGATTATCTAGATAAGTAATTTGGTTTTAAAAATAAATTATATTTTTTTAATAATCTATTGTTTGAAAAAATATATGGCTTGCTGTTTCTCATCTTATCTTTTTTATGTATCTTTATGTTGATAATTTTTTTAAAAAGTAATATATATTTCTGAATAGCCCAATACTGATTAGCCCATTTCCCCGTTGTACTACGTGCGTTTCTACAGCCAAAAGTCTTCAGAATCAAGGAACGAAGGAACATGACTGGTCATTTCTAAGAGGCAAGCTAAAGCGTGTCCGTGCATTGAAAGTTTGCAATCTTGCATCGGAAGTCTTGTGAGAGGATCAGAAAACTTTGTATTTGTCAAATATTTTTTTACCTGATACAGAGTCTATGATTCACTACGCTGTGATTCAATGCTGAGAATTATTTGTAATGCACAGTTATCCGTCACAGTCGGGGGAGGCTTAAATTTTAATTTTACCACAAAAACAATAAGATCCACTGATATTTTTCAAATTGATTTCTTCTGTGTAGAAAAGTACGTCTTGTAGTTTAAATAGTTTGTTCTGTTTAATTTATTAATTTATCAGAGATCTATTCATCGGGAATCTTCAGGTGAACGTGATCAGTGATAAAAATAAATTTGTTTTTTTTTCATTTGTTATTGTATTGAGTCAAAGCAATTTAACTCAACAAATATTACGCTTAATGAAGAAAACCTTATAAATATAAAAAATATAAAATTGGTATTTGTTTTTAACAAAATTTATTTAGAAGTAGCAAGCGTCGAAATCCAGTTCTTGCGCGTAGTCCACCGGCCTTTACTCACGACGATGACTCTGAAAATATTATAAATCCAAATCCAAAGGTTTATTCAGCATCAGGTTGTGTTAAAGAACCCCAGCCGAGCTCATCGCTATTTCTTGGTTCCACAAACAACACTGTGTCAAGACAACGTTCACGAGTAACCAATATGTTCCTCCAAATTGCCTCTGAATTTTTTTTCTTAGATACCAATCAGCAAATTTTCCTTTATGAAATCTCCTAGCCAAGCAAAGGATTCCAATACGTATTTTGATAAAACTCAAAATATATATCAAAGATTTTTTCCTTATCAAAATGAAAAAAACGAAATTCCAAAAGAGTTAACTATTTATGATTTGTTCAGTTTGATTTTATCAGCTTGGACCCAATATTGGATGCTCAAGTTTCGCTTTTCAGTAATATCATCTTTGATTGCTGCAATCAAGGTTTATATTTATTGATATTAATAATCGTTCTATTTTCAAATTTATTTATTATTTTCTGCCTAAACATATTGAGAAGTCTAGGAGAAAGTTTTCTGAAGAGAAAACAATAATTTGGTAACCTCAAAATTTTTTTTCAATACATTAAAAGAAATATAAAAATATTATGTAATATAATATATATATATATGCTATAATATAATATAATATAATAATATATAATATAATATAATATAATATAATATAATATAATATAATATAATATAATATAATATAATATAATATAATATAATGTAATATAATATAAAACTAAATAACATAATATATTAGGATATATAATGATATTATATACTATAATATATTGTTTGATATTATATATTATAGAATAAGTTTTGGTATTTTATATTTAATTTTTAGATCATCATTTGAATAATTGAAAACACAATGTATCATTATATGGTTTATAAGTTTCAGAACACTGTCCTCTTTTAAATTATTTTTGGCTGTTTTCTTTATTTTTCCTCTTATGATTAAAGAGACAAACATGAAAAATAAATGTATTAATTTTGTTATTACTTCAAAGCGGAACTGTTTTTGATTTAGTAACTTTTCGTAAAATTATTCGACTGAAACAATATGTTTCATTTTATTTTTGTTCATATAACGCAAAAATCGGTTCTTTTTTAAAAATTTTAACTATATTTAATTTTTAATTTTAAAGTTTTTGAGAATTAAGAAACTTATTAAGATCATTTTAATATACAAGCTAATGTAAAATAGAATAAAAAATCCTAATAATCACTTACCTTCAGATTATTCTTCTATTGTTACAAAATCGATAAACACTTAAAATTGAATTAGAAAACAAAAGATAAATAAAATATTCTTATTGTAAAATTCATAAAATTATGGCTTATTCAAAATTTTAAAACTTTTTAATTCATGTAACAAAAATTCAAATGTCTTCACTTGTTAACACTTGTAAATTTATGTCTTGTCTTTTCTAAATCCTCAACTGGTAAAAGTATTGGTCCTAAATATTTAAGAAGCTCTACAATATTACTTTGCTCTGCCTAATGTACATTCAACATATTATTTTTAATGAATTAAAATAATACATTCTTTAAAATTAAAAATTTTTTATCACGACCTATAAATCATTCAACCTTATTAAAGGATATTAAAATTATACAAATATTCAAAAAATACTATTTATATTATATAATCAAAAGTATATATATCTTAGGCATTCTTTGATTTGATAAGAGTCGACACGGAATCGCTTTTTGGAGAAAACGCTTCCTTTGATGATTTTTTTAATATTAATTCAGCAGGAAAGCGCTCAACTCAAGATGAAAGATAGAATCGAATCAATAAAATGCGAGAGGCGAATAATTGGGCGGAGATCAGAAGACATGCCAAAACTTATCAGACCGCGGATGAAACTGTTTTAATGTTCATACGAATCTTGTTTCAAGGATTTCGAGGAGCAGAGAGAATTAAATCGACACGAGAAACAAGATCATAGACCAAGAGTCCCTCAAGAAGAAGAGCCGGAAGGATTCAATTGCCATCTATGCCGAAAGAACTACAAAACCAAAGGATGGCTCATAAGACATTTCAAAACAGCGCACAAAATTGAAGATGAATAATTGGTCCAAATTTTTCCGAGCAGAACCAATCAGTCCAGACAATCAAAAGAAGGGAATCAACCACTGAACGCGATACCAGAAGACAACGTAACTCAAGTACCAATCGTCGATCCAAATGCTGCCTCGATAGGAGAGTTAGAAGCGAGTCCTTTAGAAACCCATCTAGACTACCGCCTTACAGATCTAACTGTGTGAGGAACCTTCAGATGCCCGTTTTGCGGATATGTAAAGTCCACGTACACAGCCAAAGGGATGCAGAATCATGGGACTACTATCCATACTGGTCGTTTCTGACTGGATTGTCAAAGCGTGCGCGGAAGCGAAAGGCTGACGTCCCTGTAGGAGGCCTATCAGGAGGCTTATAGACTTATTTGGTTTTGGTGGACCATCTAAATAGCCTATAGGCTCAATACCATTCTTGAAAGAGATGGGAGGCCCATATATATTATGGTGACGCACAAATTTCCGACCATTTTCAATTAAAGCTATTTATTTTTTAAAGCAAAGTGGCGTACGGTTAATCTTCAAAGTATTCACAATTAGCATCTATGGTCTTTTGCCATATTTGTGGCAACAAATAGATGCCGTTGGATGACTAGGGCGGATACGGTAGAACCTCCCATCCAAGAGCTAAAATCTTATTTTTCGTAGCCTCTCCAACATTATCTCGCCGGACAACATCTGGTCTAGCGTTGTCATGCAGTAGTATGACTTTGCGTTGACTATGACCCACATATTTCCTAAACTCGCTGATTTTTTCGTTCAGCTTAGAGAGCTGATCACAATAGCGTTGTGCGGAAACCGTTTGCTCCGGATCCAACAGCGTATAAGAAAGAAGGCCCTTCATATCCACCACATGCACAGAAGGACCTTCCTTTCATGAATATTGCGTTTTAGGGTTGGGGTTAATGGAGTTCCGGGGTCTACCCTTTGTTTATTTCGTTTTGGGTTATCATAATACACACATTTCTCGTCCCAGTGAAGATTCTCCATAAAAATGATTTTCTTCGGTGATGTGTGAGGTGAGCCAAGGCGATATTCATCCTATCGTCCTTTTTTCGGGAAGAGAGAGCATGTGAGACCTATCTTGTTGCTTTTTACACCTTTCCTAGAGCTTTCAGACGCCGTAGGACTGTCGACTGGTTAACGTTGACGCGCTTCACCAGTTCATGGATTGACTGTCCATCATCCTCTTCTAAGAGAACCCGAAGCTCTTCGTCCTCCATTTCTTTCGGTATTCCCCTTCGTGGCTGGTCCTCCAGGTTGAATTCGCATTTCTTGAACTTGGTGTATCATTCTTTGATCGATGTAAGGCCAACCGAACCTGTACCATATGCTTGGTAAATTTCGTCCTTTGCTTGCAACTCATTTTTGCCAAGATTAAACATAAATAATATACAATGGCGTATGTAATTTTATTTGTATCCATTTCCAGAATAATAAAAAACGTAAACACCTTGATTTTGGGGACAATTAAAGAAGTATATCCCTTTTTTATCAAAGGTCTGAAACTTATACATCCTCTTAATATATATATATATATATATATATATATATATATATATATATATATATATAT
>MQRK01182186.1:746-12999 GCA_001938485.1 Girardia tigrina
TCTCTATTTGTCAGCTGTGCATACTCTGTCGTCTGTCCCCGCGGTTCTGCACTAACTCCATAATATAATTACATATTTTTTGTACGTCCATATATGGCGGGGGCCCCTGAAGGCTCGGGGCCCATGGCATTTGTCCACCCATGACCCTGAAGCGCTACGCCACTGCACTTATTCCGGGTATTTTGAGAAATTACCTCGTAATAGATGATCTAATTGTTTTATAAACATATAAGTAAAAACAATATTAAATATGTGTAAATATCTTTCTAATTTAAATAATAATATGAGGGTACATATAGTTTTAGTAGCGCCGTTTTGGTACCGCAGTTTTGGTACCACTGGTTTGTTCCTTGGTATATTTATTTATAAAATTTTTAGCTGTAGTAAGTATGATCTGTTATGCCAAATTTGTATAATTGGCGAATTCGTGAATTAGGATATTTTTGTCGAATAAAAATTTTTTTTAATTCATTTATGAAAAAAATATGTATTTAATATGAAAAATTATCAATTTGATATGAAAAAATATAAATTAAATTTGAAAAAAATCTTAATTTATAATGCAAAATAGACTCAAAATGTAAAATTTATGCATTGCTATTTAAAATTCTTCTTTAGTGGTAAGCTGCATTGTATGCGTGTATTGGTAAAACCTTGTTTACATATTAAATTGATTTTTCTCATATTAAATACTTATTTTTTCATATTTGAATATTTTAAATATTATACAAATTATTCAAATTCGGCATAACAGATCATACAAATAAATAAATCATATAGATCATATGTATCATATAAATAGATCATATAAATAAATATACCAAGGACCAAAACAGTGGTACCAAAACGTCCTGCTCACATAATATGATATAATAATAAATATAAATATACCAGATATAAATACTGACAGCGAAAATCCAAATAACATTCACAAAAGAAGTTTATTAAAAACTACATAAACATATCCATTTTTATAATTTTTATACACTCGTATTAATAATGTTTTGTCATTGACATATTTCAATCTTTCACACTCACACTTTGTGTCGCTACCCATAGGTTGAGAAACACGTTTCAAGGGTCTTCCACAAGTGCTTCCATGATACTTAAGAGAACCCTTGTTGATATTTTTATGTGATTTTTTTTAAAAACAGAACTATATATTAGTTTAATCATATATTAAATAATTGTTAATACCTCTCTCCATTATTGCGAGCAAGTGACTTACATGTTAATCAACTCATTATTTCTTAAATTCCATACAAACTACATACAGATATTAAACTGTCAATGGACAATATATATAAAAAGGGAAAACTGTAGAATTTAACCACAATTTTGGAACAAACAAAGCTCTCAATTTGCTCCCATTAAATATGCACTTCACAAAACCATTTGTTCTAATGGCATATAAGACTGACATAATTTATAAGTGTATGAAGTTTTTATTCGCCACATAACAGTGAAATGTTATGGGAAAATATTATTGTTTCTTGTGTGCAAATCCCCATTTTTGGTTTGTGGGTTCTCGAAACACACGAGACACAGGAAGGAGTTAAACTCCCCCAATTCAAAACGGTGTTCTGTCACCTTTCCTGTCACTAGTTTTGTTGAAAAAAAAAACAAAACTTTCCTCTTACAAAAATCCAATTTTATTGATTATTTTTCAATAATAGTTTTCTTTTTTGTCTTTTGTAATTGTTTTCCTTTTATTATTATTTTTTTTGAAATATTAAAATTCACTTTGACAAAAGACAAATTTGTTTGTTTTCGTTACAACCTCTCATCAATGGATATTTATGAAAAAGAACCATGCTCAAGTTACAGAACCAGAAACAAAGAACACTTTTCAGTAGAAAACTCAACAAGAGTCACTGAAGAGCATGCAGATCAGTTGATAGACAAACATAAAAACATCCAATCTCCCATCGAACCCTGTGTTGATGGAATAAGTCCATTATCCAATGATATTTATCTCAGTGGCGTAACAGTTGCTCGTGTGACAACGAAGCTGGAAAAATCTGTCTGCTCAATTTCTAACTCTTCATCTTGTTCAATATCAAGAAATGGGTATACTCTCTCCTCCCCGCACAGAAATAGCAAATGCTCATTGGTTGAAGACAACAGCCAACATTATTTGAGTACTACACTCAGCGTTAGCGCTTCAACAACATCAAATATAACTGAGGAAATAAATCCACGTAAAGATCTCGTAAATTTGAACAATACCAAACATATAAAATCGATCATAAATTCCCAACCGGAAACCGAATCTAAAATCAGTTATTTCGATCTCCTTCATAATAAAGACGAACATACTTCACCAATTAATACCCCTGTAACTAAAACAGAAACTCAAATGAATTTTCTAAGTCCGAATTGTTCGTCCGCCACTTCATTAACGGGTTATTATGATTACGAATCCGTCAAATATTTTCATGACCATAGCGCCGAATTGGGAATAAAAGGATTTTACGGTAATCATACAGATGGACATTTTACCGGTTTTGAAACCGATTATGTTAAATCTTTACCGCACCAAAACGAAATTTCTCCATCATCAAATTGTCTCTATTTCCATTCCAACCATAGTAATCAGTTGTTTTGTCAAGCATCCAGTAACATTCCTGGTCATCAGAACTCGAGTCCATCGGTTAAAGAATATCTAACTTGTGATGGTAATAATCCTCAAGAATTTAAACCTGACATTAAAACGTTCACCAATCCATATAGCAGACGTTATATACCACCTCATTTAACTAATAACGCCCAAAGTCGATGTGTATCACCTTTAGGCGCTTCCAGTTACGCTTTAGCTGCTGGAATCCATCCTTCCATGACTCATCCAAATCAACATCACACAGATTTGTTGTTTAATGTTAGTCAAATTCAAATGATAAATGGAGTACCAATAAACTCCAATTCTCCACATCAAGCTTCAGTGAATATTATGAACAACATCGATTCTCAAATGGATGAGATCAACACCAAAGAATTAGCTCAGAGAATATGCGCCGAACTTAAACGTTATAGTATTCCTCAAGCTGTCTTTGCACAACGTGTTCTTTGTAGAAGTCAAGGAACTCTTTCTGATTTACTGAGGAATCCTAAACCCTGGAGTAAATTGAAATCCGGTCGAGAGACGTTTAGAAGAATGTGGAAGTGGTTACAGGAACCGGAATTCCAAAGAATGTCCTCTTTGCGAATAGCAGGTTGGCAGTTTTTTAACGGTTTTTTTCTTATCAATAAATTTACTTAACAATTTAATTGATATATCGTGAATTTTCAATAAATTAATTATTTAATATTTTTAACGAGTTTATTTCTATTTATGAATATTTTTTCTAAAAATAAAATATAAAAAATTTTAAAAAAAATTTGTTTTTTTTATTTAATTAAATCAAAAATCGATTGAAATAATACAAATATTTTATTTAAAAAAGACAAAAATAAAAGAAATTAATATTTTTTTCATAACAAATTCAATATGTTAAAAAATAAAATAAAAAGAAAGAAAAAGAAAACACGAAATTTTATTTTCAAATCAATTTTAAAAATTAAAAAAAAATTTAAAAATTTACTTTTCACTGAAAATTTGGGGAAAAATTATTCCCGATTTTATTTCGGAATGCCAAAACTTTTGTTTCTTCTATGTATGAATTTCGATTTGGAATCAAACATTAAAGCAAACTCAGCATCATCGGTAATCAAAGTAGTTCCCACATACGAAGCGATGGGATATATCTAAAACAGCAGGAGTTTTTTCAACTTCAATCTAAAATTATAATGCGTTTCACTTGGTTTTTTCCCTCTTCACTTTTAACATAACAATTCTCTTTTAAAGAAGAAACTCTTTTTTTGACTACCCATTTTCCTACTTGATTTTTGATCTTAAAAACACTTGATCTTGAAACTATTCTAAGATAAAAAGTTCCGAACTTTAATTACGTATAATTTTTTATATGATTTTATGGATAAAAATTTTGGTAAAAATCAAAAATTTGGGGTTTTTAAAACGAAAATCAAGACTCCAAAATCTATTATTTCTTAAGGACCCAAGGACAAAAGTCTTACTTTTATCGAGAATAAAAAATAAATTAATTAAATGAAATACTGATGTTACTGTTTACTAATATGAAAATTAAGATTAAACTCATCATTAAAAATATATTTGAAGACAATATATATGTGGACGGATCAACCGTCATCTTCAGATCACTGATAATTAATTTAATTCTCCGATATATAAAAGCGAAAATATTGATTATCTAACCGTAATCAGAAAATAAAATTTATATTTTTTCAAAATTTATATTTTATCATAAATACTTCGAAAAATAAATAAGGAAAACAAAAGACGTATTACATAAAATCAGTTTTTATTCCATGCTTTATATTACCTTGCTTTCTATATTTGGAATTTAGAAACCTATTGATAAAGGCTTTTACTCAATCAATTTTCTCCAAATTTTGCACATTTACTCATTTTCGATGACAATAAATGATTATGGGAACATTTGATCAAAAACTTTTTTGCAACAAACGTTTTACGATTATCCACAAATGTTTAAACTGTATTAAATAGAAATGTTTTGGTTTTCTTCCTTCCATGATTTATAATACATTTATTATGTTAATAGTAACTATTTATTTGCAAAATGGAGTTCTAAAATTTTTTGGACGACATTTTCTCTTCTACAAAAGTTTAAAATAGCATAATAAATTTATTAAAAAATGTAATATTAATGTTTCCATTCTACAAAAGATAACAAAAAAATTAGGTTGGCCAAGTAGAGTTCTGCCAAAAAACTAACAAAAATAAAATAGACAGTTTGATTAAATTATATTTTTTGATTTATTGAAATGCCTTTTCAAAAAGCAAAGCATAAACACTGTTTTATCTCTCAATCTATTTTTTATTTTCAGTTGATGTCGGTTTAATAGTTTTTATTGCGTTGAATAATTTCAATAAATTACCAGTCCTTTGTCCTGTAGATTCATACAAATTAAAGTCTCAATTTGTGACCGCCGATTGAACATTAATTTTAGAGCAACGTGACCTAATTAACAATGCTTCACACGGCAATCCCTCCAAATAACTATCAAAATACTTACACAGGATTTTGAAATTATCAATATTAACATCACATTTACATTTTTTCTTATGTTCTGCAAATATTGGTCTTATTGTCTTTTCGACCATGTTCTTGAATTTCTTTACAGAGATAACGGACAGTCTCTCCAATATATCTGTCATTTTTATTCGCATTTAAGATAATCAATAATTATTGGAAAATATTCACACTTTTTTTGGCACATTAAAAGCGACCTTTAGAAACAAAATATTAAAAAAAGAGCTTCTTTTTCCATGATTTATATTACCTTGCTTTCTGTATATATCCATTGAATTTAGAAACCTATTTTAGAGGCTTTTCACTCATTCAATGACAATAAATGATAATGTGAAAATTTGATCAAATACAATTTTTTTGTATGAAATTTTCCCTTCTAAAAAAGATTTAAATAGTTTCTAATGACAAAATAAGGTTATTAAAAATGTTATAGAAATTTTCCTTTTTATTAAAGATAACAAAAAAATTCTGTTGGCAAAGTAGAGTTCTGTCCACATAAAGAATGGATATAATTTTTTTTAATTTACTTGCTAATATCTTTCTTAAATAATTTCAGAAGGATCCAAAAACAAAATTATTACGTTAATCGAGATTAAATAAAATTAATTAAATAAAATACTGATATTAGTGCTATTTTTCAATAATTTCAAATGCCTATAGAACAGTTGAAAAAAATATGATTTATTTTGATAAAAAAAACGTAAATCGTAAATCCTTCCCACAAAAGAGACTCGTGGATGATCTAGACTAATTATGCGGGGTACTTTTCCAACAAAATATAATAATCGATCACCTCTTCATCTCGAAATTGAACTCTTTTATTCCTTCAATATTCACAAAAAAGAGATTTAAATTTCACCAAAAAAGAAAATGTGCGTTAATTATTATCACATTGCAAATCACATCGATGCACATGAGACCAGGCTCACGAGCTAGATGGGATGAGAAGAGACTCATTCGATGAGCAAAGTTAGAGTGATAAGTCCTAAGGAGAGTCAACAGAGTGGTCATTTTTGTTATTAATAGGTCATTGTTAATTTTTCGCATTTTAAAACGAAGATCGTTAATCTTCCTGTTTAGATAGAGACACGTAATAGATTACTGTTGACCTTTGGGAATCAATTGTTCGGTGAAACAAAAATCTCCTCCTCAATATTAATTAAACATATTCAGTTTGAAGGGAAACTAATTTTTCTCATTTATTTCTAAAAAATCTATCGATTTTATGATTCTAGACGAAAACTATGTAGAATGAAATATTACAATTAAAACATTAGATTTTTTTAATATAACACGCTATTTATTTATTTATTTATTTTTACGTACAATTTTGTAAAACATTATCTTTTATTTTTCTCTTAATTTAGATGATAAATAATTTCGAAAAATATTAGAAACTTTTTTGCGTGAATTATTTCGTATTTTTGATTTATGTGTTAGATGAAAATAATAAATTTAATTATAGAAATTATTTATATATTTTAGAAATTGAACTTGTATTGATAATTAGAATAATATAATAATAATTAATTAATTAAATCATAAATCAAATTTTTTGAATTTTTCTTTAACATTTTTATTTTATTATTTCATTTTTTTTCATTTTATATTATTTCCAAAAAGTTATTTTAATAAAGTTGGAAAATTCTGAAAGAAAAAATAACTTGTTGAATGTAAATGATTATTTCTTCTCTTTTTTTCTCTTTAAAATTGAGACTAATTAATTACTTATTTTTCGTACGTGTGGTGAAAATTATTTTCTGAAAATTCTTTTTTCTCATTTTATTAAAATTATAATTAAAACTATAAATATTAGGTCGTCCAATATGAAATTTGTAGAACTAAAGTCAAAGGTTATTGATAATTTACCAATAAACATATTTATGTCATTCATCAAATTATGAACCCTTATTATCGACACAATTTTACCATTAGAAGGGCAGCTTGTTGAGGCCATTTGAGTAAAAATTTGAGTAAAAATCTATAAATTTAGGAATGATCATTTTTACAGAATCTTTGGAATTAAATATTTTTCCTCTCAAAAAATTTTGCGAATTGAGGAAGAAATGGTAGTCAGTTGTTGCTAGGCCTGGTGAGTATGGAGGATGATGCTGAAGTTCAAACTCAAGTTACTGGGGTTTTGCATTATCGCCAAGCAAGATGGGAGTCGACTTGTTTTTCAAACGCAGCTGTTTTTCTTTGAATTTACTCATCATATCCTCAAATTGGTAGCAGTATACATCTGCTATGATAAATGGATTGCACCTGCGACAAATCACCAAAAACTCACTATCAGCTTCTTTTGATAAATGTTATGTTTCGGACTGTGTTTTGGTGCTTCATTCGTATCCACCAAGCTTGCTCAACGTTTTTAATTATCATATTGAATCCACTTTTTTTTCATCAAGTAACTATTTTATTCAAAAAGTGGTAGCATTTATTGAAAAAAAGCATCCTCAAGCTAACATCCAAATGCTTTTGTTTCTGCTTTCCATTCAACTCCTGTGGAATCCACATATCTATTTTTTTCACTTTACCAATTTGAGCCAAGTAATGCAATATTACTTGCCTTGTAACATCAAACTTTAGCGATGAATCATGAGCAATTTGTAATAGATCCTACTACCAATTCACCTTCCCTCGTTGTCGACCTGCGTTCCTGGACGATCTGGAGACTTATTATTGAGGTTCAAATTACCTTCCACAAATTTCTTCAAGCAATTTCAAACTCTTTTGCGTAGTAACATTATATATGCGAACACCCTATTGATATTTTGCATGGTTTCTGATGTTTAGGTTCCATGTAGCAAACCGTACTTCATAATTTGCATTTCTGCCTTTTCCATTTTTTAAAATACTGATTATGAAAACAAGTCATCAATAATTTTAAATAATGTTTATTGATGTTTTCAATAGCCAAGATATGCAGCAATCAAACAAAAAAAACCTAATCAACAAAATGTTAAGTCATTGTCAAATTATAACAATTTGAATTTATTGTCATCATGCCTACAAATACTTGGCAACCTAATAATAAAAATATAATTTTATAAATAATTAGCTACTTGTTTTAATTGACAACAACAAACTTATATCATTTCAGTCAAACGAAAAAAAAATCAACCAAAAAACAATAAAATAATAAAATATTTAAAAAATTTTCTTTAACAAAAAAAAATAAATTAAAAATTAAATTTATAATTAAAATTCGATTTTCAATTTAACTAAAAAAAAAGAAAATAAAACAAAATTTTTTTTTATTATTTTAATTTAACTAAAATAAATAAATGAAATAATAATAGAAACAAGTTCCGTTGTTGATTAACCAATCAAATTATTAATTAATTAATAATTGAAAAATATTTAGAAAATTGTTGTCTTCTTTCCTCCTGACCATTAAACACCGATTAAACAAATGCAATAATCTTGTCAGTTGCCCGGCTGACACCGTTTACAAATCCACCAAACAACAAAAAAAACGAACGCAAACCAACTCAAAATTGCTTTCGCAAAAAAAGAATGTGACGTGATTTTTTAAATTCATTAAGATCATCAATTACAACTCTTGCTTGATCACCATTTTTACATGGCAAAAGACACACTGGAGACCTGGAATAATCTCTAATGAGCATTTAATTTTCGAAAATAACAAATCTCCCTGTTTAATTTCCTTTGCTTTTCCTTCTTCACCCGGTTTTAATACAGGAAAGATCATATTTCGATATGCATTCAATTAGTGAGGCGGAAAGGCCGAGGTTCATTAATCCGACTCGTTGTTTTAATTTTTTGTTGTATTATACAAAAATGGACACTTGATCTTGGGTTATTTTTTCTTTACTTTTACTGGTAATGTAAATGATACGAATAGCAAAAAAAGTAGTAAAATTGAAAAGTGAAATATTATTTTTTTTTATTTTTTTTTGCTGAAAAAAAACATGTTTTGAATATTAAATAAACCAATTTATTTTAATGAATTGTTGTAAATTAATGGTACGGTCGTATTAATTCGGTTGGCATTTGGCCACGTTTAATAAATTTCTAGATTAATTTACAGGATAGAATTAATTAATATTATTATTATAAATATTATTTTTTTTAATTTTAATTTATTTGAAACATTTAAGAGTGATATGATTTTTTTTGAAATAATAATAAAATTTATTATGATTGTTAAAAAG
Organism: Girardia tigrina; assembly: GCA_001938485.1. Taxonomy (NCBI): domain Eukaryota; kingdom Metazoa; phylum Platyhelminthes; order Tricladida; family Dugesiidae; genus Girardia; species Girardia tigrina. Next base: position 10,057 of record MQRK01182186.1, read on the forward strand.
GAAAATTAATATTATTACTATTATTTTTGTGAGGAATATTTGGTGTATAATTGTTTTTTGTAGTGTTTACATGTTTAAATGTTTTGTGTTGATTTTGGATTGTGCCTCTCCTAATCAGATGGATGATCAATATTTTAATTCTTATAATTCTAATTAAAACCAAAACCCCGAAAAAAGCCATAAGAGCTCACCTGAGAGTTATAGAGACCGGAAAAAGGACCCAAAAAAAATATATACCAAGGGATATCTATCGTCCCGAGAAGAGTTGAGAAGCGTCGCTGGAGATCCCTGAGAAACCTTTGAAGAGATTTGAAAAACGAAGATAAAATTAAAACTAATTAAAAAATTTTAATTAAAACTTATAATCTGAAACTAATTTATTCAAATTTAGATTTAATATTCAAATTTTTAATTTTTATTATTGCAACTTTTAAATAATTTTATTGATTTTATTTTTGTAAATTTTTAAATAATTAAAATCAAATTAATGTTTAAAAATGACTATAGAAATATTTTATTTAAGGCAATAAAATTTAAATTAAATATTTTTTAATAAAATAATTTTCTCAAGTATAGTTCAGATTATAATGGGAGATATTGAAAAATTGATTGATGGATCTAAGTGAAAGCCTTACTGTTGATCATCATAAAGATGATAAAAATTGTGAATGTAATAAATTTTAAGTCAAATGTGTGAGTTCTCTTAACAATTTAATTTTTTTTAATATTTTAATCCAATGATCATTATGAATTATTTTGGAAACCAATTATTAATAATGGTTTTATATTATATTTTAACGATATATTTATATAACACCTGTGGAAAAGTCGACTTATTATTTAATGAACAGGTGGCTTCCAGAACTGAACTTTTTTTAACTGTATATTTATCAGAAAATTATTTTATATATTGTTTTTATAAATGGAATTATATAAAATGTAAACGTTAAAAATTTGTTTATATTTAATAAACAAACCACTGATAAAAAATAAATAAATAAATAATAAAAAAAATTATATAAACGATAAAGAAGTTAATTAAAACATTTTGAAAAATAAAATCATATGATATTATATAGATTAATACAAAATAAATTATTTTTTTTGGGGTTAATAATGAAAAAGATTTATTATTGAAAAAATATTACTTAATTACTAATAATATTAAAATTTATTATATTTTGTCAAATCTTTAATTATCATTAATTTAATGATATAAGAAAAATATAAACATGTATTGAAATTATATTTTTTTAAATATTTTAAGTAAATTATTTATCAATATTTATATACAATGTTACTTTTTATATATTAAAAAGGAAGATGTAAAATACTTAAAATTGGCATGTTTTATTATTTAAAATATGTCCATTATGCGATATGGAAAGCACTGCATAATAATTGACAGTTATATATTTCCTGAATTATATTTATTAAAAAATTATATATTTCCAAATATATAATTTTTCTTCCAACAAAAATATCTTTTTTTGTTTTATTATTTTTTTTATAAAAAATAATCTTCTTTTTTAACTAATTAAAGAAAATATAATGCAATTTTAACAAAAATTACTGACAAAAAATTTTTAGAAAAATCACAAAAGAAATAATAATAAAAAGAATTTTTTTTTGAAACAAAAAAAAATAATTCACTTAATTATCAAAAAAAAACCACAAAAAAACTATTTTTTTAAACATGATAAAAAAATTGAATTAATTTTCAAATAAATAAAATAACCACTCGAAAAACATTATTTATATTTTCCTCTAACGGACAGTGACGAAACAACTCACTATAGGAAATACGATTGCTAACAAATGCAAAGGAAACGTAACTGTTGGGAAATTTTAAATTAGAATCAGCCCTTCATAATCATCAATAAGAGTCCCCAGTTTTCCAGTTAGTTGAGCCACTTGATTGAATGGATAATAATAATTCTCATTATTAAATTTAATTGGAGTTGGAGACATTTCACGCATTTCTACAGTTAGTTCGAATAAAATTTTCTATGAAAGAAAAAAAAACAATCGCTTCAATTAAAATATTTTAATATAATAATTTATATGATTATTTTCATAACCTTTCCTGGTCTGCCAGCGTGTAAACAAAAGGAAGAAGAACAATACCGACCCCATGAATCGAAAAATTCCAAAAAGCCGAGATTGGTTTTCACGGATATTCAAAGAAGAACACTCCATGCCATATTCAAAGAAACCAAAAGACCGAGTAAAGAAATGCAGGTAATACTTTCTATTTCTAAATAATTTTAATGAATTTCAATAAATTATGAAATTATACACAAAATTTAACTTTTTAATTCTCAACATTGATTACATCTTTACAAACCATGACGAGATAATCTTCTAGGTTCCTTGGAGCACGTTTCTGGTGATAATTTGTGTTTACCGAGACTCAACCCTTTGAAGATCCTATTTTGAGATGACATAGCTCAAAAGAGGGTTGGTATTAATGATGTAGAAACTTCTACTAAACTTATCATCATGTCTATTTAACAAAATGTCTATTCATGTTAGATTGAATTTGTTTTTGTTCCCTGAAACTTTACACATCTTACGGGATTTTTTGCGATTCAGACTCACAAGTGATTCAATTGCTCTTATTAATAAGCCCCAAACAACTCTTGAAAAATAACTTGTCAAGAATTAAACTTATATATTGTTTTTTTTAATTTAGAAAGGACTCTAAGTTCTTTGGAGAGTTACCACAAGAAAGATATTACGATTAATGTTATTGGCTTAACGTTATTAACGAACCATCAATTTGCATATTTTTAAAACTTCGAAATTTTACTTTTACCATGTATCGTAATACTTGTGTACTTGTAAATATATGCGTTTATTGAAAATCTTATTCAAAATTTTATATACGTTTAGAATACGGTGAAGTAGTAAAACGCCGACGAGATACAACGTCAATATTGT
>MQRK01182198.1:5013-24331 GCA_001938485.1 Girardia tigrina
GGTTGTCGACTTGCACGGGTTGTCGAGTTGCACGGGTTGTCGAGTTGCACGGGTTGTCGAGTTGCATCACTAAGCCAGTTGCATGGCTAATCGAGTTGGATTGATTTTCGAGTTATCAAGTTGGATACGCTGCGGTAAGAACGATCGACAATCGCAGCATTTTTAGTCGGATTACCAGCGGAAATCTAGAAACAAGGATTTAGGAAATAGAGTGAAATAGTGGAAGTGATCCGGACGTATTACAGAAAACACAACTCATACTTCTATGGTGAGTTTATACGATCGGGGGAAAATAAATAGACTGGAAGGACGTAGTCATTGTGGCTTCAGCGCGGATCAGAGTTTTTAAAACCGTAGAAAGCTGACGAAAAGAGCATTCAAAAGACGGAAGAGAATCGATTCGCATGGGCTTCAGTAATAAATTACATTCTATGTTACAATTAAATAACATTATATGACTACAAAAAAGATATTAATAATATTTTATCAAAATTCTAATGGATATAAATATATATATATAAAATAATATATATATATGTTAAAAAAAAATTATAAATTTATCATTTTATATATATATATATATATATATATATTCATTTTTAACATAAATATTAACTAACTAATACAATTGAATTTCAGTAATTATGAAGATAATATTTTTATATTTTCAAAGCACAGAATTATTTATTTCGTATAATATTTTAAATTATTCAGTTTATTAAAAAGCATTTATTTCAAATTTAATTATATTAAGTGATTTCATCTATTTTAAAACATCTAAAATAGAATAAAAATAATATTTTAAACACATTTTAAAAACATTAAATTAATAAATATCAATTATCGTTTAAAATCGTTAGTTCTGTTCTTTACTTCTATTTAAATATATTTAAAATTAATAATATAAGTACAAAATAGTTAACAAATTGAAGAATTTTTACTATTATTTATAAAAAATTTTATAAATTTATTATTTGTAAATTTCTTTATATTCAATATTTAAATATATAAAATCTATTTTTATAAATCTCGCTTTTAATTATTAAATTCCAAAAAATTAATTTAATTTAATACAAAATAGTTAACAATTTGAAGAATTTTTACTATTATTTATAAAAAATTTTATAAATTTATTATTTATTATTATATTATTTATTATTATTATAAGATCATTTAAAGTAGGTGTATGAAAAGGGTTGGACTGCCGATTCTGAAGACCAGTTGATTCGCAGAATCAAAACTAAAGCAAAGCAGTTTAACAATTTATATTTTAGGACATTATTTGCAAATTTCAGACAAAGAATAATGCTTGCTAACTCTTATGGCCTCAATAGTTTGATATAATAAAATAGTTATTGTGTTATTATGATCCAGTCTTTGTTCAGATTTCCGTCAATTTGAAGGTCTAATTAAAAAAGTTATGATGGATTTAAAACTTGTGCACTTTTTTAGTGGACACACCTTATGTTTATTTATATTCTGTAAAAATAAAAGTTTTATACATATTTATCTTTATTTTTTTGTTACGTTAAAGGAATTCGTTGAGACACGTTTTCAGTTAACTCCTTTACAGAGATCGAACGATTTTTAAAGCAAATAATGCCACTGAAATTGTATAAAAATGTTTCTTGTCGATTTTTATCAAAACGTGTTTTCTATAAATGTATCAATTAATATAATACGATACAATAATTTAATGATCGGGGGGACATCCCCCCGAAAACAGATTTCCCTTATATTCAGAAGAATGTATAGAACATTGAATTTCTAGCTTTAGAATTTCAATTCAGTATTCTGATAATAAAGGCATGTAGGGTTGAAGGCGGCTGCAGCTCTACTAAGAGAATTGGGAAAATAGAATTCAGATAACAGGGGTTTTGAGTGTTACATCAATCTCTAACAGAAAATCTTACAAAAATGACACGATAAACGATAGCTGAAATTTAACTTTAGATTTTAATTGGACCCCCTCCCTATTGTCCCCAAATGTCCCCCTTGTGGTGACCCCCCATTAATGGATGCTCTCTTAGTAAAATGAGTGATCAGATAAATCCTGTTGCCATTTACTGCTCGATTTCTGAGTGATTTCTAGCCAGGGGTCGAGTGGAAACAATGATTAAATTTACATTTATCACAAGAAAAACAATACAATACCTCACCGAGTTTGTTCGCTGATCAACCAGTACGACTTGAGCTTATTCCCTGGAGCTCAACGTGAGCACCAGGACTGAAAGAAGTGTTAGTTGTCGGATTGTTTGTGATCAACCTCAAAAATCTCTCGGACAAATCGATGTTGTTGTTATTAGCGGTGTTGCTAGCGTGATCGTTATTGTATGTATTACTGGGTGACTCGGAGGAATTGCGAAGAGCTGGCAAATCGTTGTTACTGACGCTGCGATTAAGTAGTTTTCCTCCCGGAGGATTACTGGAACCGATTCCGCGATATTGAGGGCTTCCAGATGAAGTAACGGCGCTTCCAAGTCGTTTGATATGACTCGGTCGATCGCATTGAAGCTCGGCAATGAGTTTCTTTCGATTTAGCGTCAGATTTCCGTTCAGAATATCTCGGGTTTGTCTTAATGTTGCGATGGCTCTATCGAGTTTAGCGTGTGATTCGGTTTTATTAACCCCAGCCAAGTGAGAGTTGATATCATCAATCGATTGCGTGACGAGTTTTGAGCACACTGACACGATTTTCAATAGCCATTCGCTGTCATCGTTATTGCGGATAATTGAAATATCAAGAAAGTCTGTCACATCGATCGGTTGTTGTGAGGATAAGTGCGATGAAGCTGAAATACCGATCGGAGCATTGGTTGGTGTAACCGGCGCGGAATCCGATACACTCGGGTGTCGAATTGGTCGATAGAAACCTAATTGATTGGGTCTTTGCTCGGGTTCATTTGCAGCAATCGGTGATTTTTTATTAATCAAATTGCTCAATCGATTAGCAAAGGTTTCGATCCCGACAATGGTTTTATTTCTCTGAGCTCGCTGTTGTTTTCTCCTGGGCGTGGTCGATGTTCCGGAGGAATAATCATTGATAGCGACACCTAATATACCGGGGAATTGAGCGCCGGTTTCTTTGGGTCGTGGAAACACGTTCGGATCGAACAGAAATAATGCGTAATCGATAATCCGATTAACATCGACATTGGCCGGGTATCTCATCAGCCGAGTGAGACAACTCGTGAAATCCGCCGTCAACAAATACTCCCGAATATGAACGAGCATCGACACGTAGATATGATCCGCGACACACAACTCGCCCGACTCGGAACAGCCGATCGCAAACAACACGTCCCACACGATCAATAAATCCTGCATTGTGAATTCCCGCCCGAATAACAGCTTCAACCAACGCAATCCGAACATTTGCGGCGCGATCTCCAGTCGCTCCAGATGGAGATAGAGGTCGAGATCTTGTCGGCGCAGGATCTCCTCGTGGATGTGCTGCAAGCGCCGGCTGATCGAGCAATCGGGCATCAGTTCCCGCGGTCTCTCGAACGGTCGCAGTTCCACTGACGGGGTGAGAGTTTTGCGACCGGACAGCGAGTTGAGGCAGGGAGACGAGACCGCCGCCGACCCGGGCCTCGTGGAGGTGGATTCGTACCAGGACTCGATGATGCCCATGACTCGGGAGAAGATGGAATAGGCGTCGTGCTCGAGATAGTGCGAATCGAGCAACACCGAGCACTGCTCGAGCATTGATTCCGACAAGTTGGCGATCTCCAGACTGTGCTCGAATGCCATGTGGTCGCAGTGCAGAACGAACACGAGTGGGGCGAGGATCTCGTGCATGCCCTGTCGGTAGAAGAGGCGCGATGTTTGCGAGTAACAATAGAGCACATTGATCATTGAGTTCCGCACGGACTGGCTGCGAAAGAATTCGATTTCCGGGAACGTTCTCACGACATCCTGTTGGATTTCCTTCATGATGTCCTGGCTCTTGAAGTACTGGTTCCACTTGCTCTCGTCCTGTAGCGACAACGGGTCGTCTTGTGGCTGCTGGTGATGGAGTTTGGCTGCGGATTGAGACTGAGGTTGCCGCGGGTCGATCACGTATCTGTTGCGGAGATCAATGTACCGCTGACGGTGGCCGCGAATCTCTGTCACCCAATTGGCCACGCTGTCAGACGACAACACCCGGAGATAGATCCGCCAACAGACGCTCCGAAATCGACAGTTTCTCAATTCGCCCGATAGACCGAGATTCCTAATTGATTCCGATGAGAGATTGTCGGACTTGAACAATCGGAACCACTCGTCTTCGTAGGAATTCGTGTAACTCGGACTCCGTTTCCATTCGTTAGTGATATTTCCGTCGAATGCGGAATTGTTGTGATTAGTATTATTGTTATTGTTTTGAGCCGAATGTATTTGATCAAAACTGTTTAGGATATCAGTGGCGAAAATCGATTGTTTATTGTCTTTGATATTTGTGTGAAAGGACGTCTGAAAAAAAAAACCCAAATAAATATAACTATTATAATTATTATTAATGTTTGTAAGTCAAAAATTATTCGGTTAGAAATTTGAATTTTAGATTTGACGTTAATTATTTATATTATTAAAACAAGTATTTAAATGCGGTTTTTTTTAATAATGAAATATTAAAATAGATTTTAAATGTTGTATTTCAATATTGATAATAAAAAAATAATTCATTCGTTTTTGACATAAATTTATTACAAACATAAAAAAATATTTTTGAATTTTACAATAAATTATTCATTGAATTTTTTCGGCGTAAATTAGGCAACCAAACGTTTCGTCACATGTTGTAACATTGACTTGATCTTGTAAGTACCATGAAGTCGAAAGGAATATTATCGATGGCTTCAGATGTGCAAAAATTTCAATAACAAATAATATGTTTAAAAAATACCTTAGTCCTTCTTTCAGATCAGTGGTGGGCAAATGGTTTTTTTTCAGATAAATTTACAATATTTTTGACGAATATTTTAAATTGTTTGAATGTGTAAATGCTGTATAAGATTTATGTATGTTGAATATAGAATGGTGATTCTCCCACCCAGATAGAAATTGGTATTTTTTTATTAAATTTAAAGGATTGACTATTCGAACATAATTAAAATAATAATTTGATAAATTCATATTTTTATTTCACAATTAAAATTAAGTTTAATAATTTTTAGTAAAATTTAAATGAAATGCATTTTTAATAATTTGATGACATTTTTATTATTTTGTGATTTATTGAGAAATGGTAAAAATTATTATTTTTTATTTAATAATTTTTAGAGGTTAAATATTTTAAAAAATAACTTAGAAAAATTGTTCGAATAATCATGATTAAAAACTGAAATAAGAAAACCAATTAGAACGATTACAAATGATGAAAGACCTTCTGAGAGCTTTAATGACTCTAAATGTAATTGTAATAAAAATTCAAATGAGACTTGTCTAAATGTTCTTAATAATGTTTAACAATAGATCCACTGAGTAAAAAGAAAAGCAAAAATAAAATGAAAACACACAATTTTTTCATTAATTATCAAAATTCAACATTTCAAATGAAAATGTATTTAAAGTTTAAATTAATGGTAAATAAATTTTTTTGGATTTTGTTTGAATATTAAAAAATTTGGTGTTAATTCGTGCATTAAAATTTATCTACTTCTTTTAGATTTTGTTTTTTTTATCTATTTTTTTTAAAATGTATTATGTTTAAATACCGTATTTTATCGAATTAGCGCACCCTTTTGATTAAACACATCCATCGAATAAACACACTGCCCTTCTTACCTCGCTTTTAATAAACACACACTCTTAAATAAACGCACCCCAATTTAAATATGCAGAATAAATTCATACAATTGTCTTACCATTTAAAGCAGCTTAAGTTGCTTGTGCAACTGCATGGTTGCCTTCTTTTTTAGTTCGGGCAATAACTTTCAATTTAAATATTATGTCATATGACTTGTGATTTACAGACTTTTGTGATCATTCATTTTATATTAAAATGATAACACTAAAACAAAGACAAATCAAAATCTTTATTTTCTAAAAATACAAAATTACAAAATTACTTTTTATATTAATTTTGTGCGCTTGCGTCATCGAATTGCATTTGCGCAATTTGACCTTCTTTTGTGCAATATAGTTCGGGTTGATGTGATATCATCAACCAACTGTTGCACAATCGGGAAAGTAAAGTAGTTACTTTACACAGACATTTCTTAAAATGATGCCCAAAGCATCATTTTCCCTAAATCTGTCTGTAATTCCATAATTTGTGTTTTGAAGAGACCAGAATCTCCCAAAGATTTAGTAAGAATCGATGAATTAATAAAGCTAATGAGGTTTCTTGAAAAAAATTAGTAAAATGAAAAAAGTAATCCAAAAATATTTCCTAGAATTAACAGTTTTACAGCATTTTTTGTCTTAACAAATTGAAGAAATTCAAAAAAAAGTATTTAATTTTTTTAAAAAATACTCCTTCTGTCAAATAACGCAAGTTAACAGACTATATGATTAAAAATATATTTAAAACTTGAAATGAGATTGAGTTTCAACAACAAAGCAAATAAAGGATTTATTATTGTCAACAAGTTTTAGAAGGTTAACATTTTGATTTAAAGAAATTTTTCATCCTTATTTATACTTTTTCGAAAAATTGATGGAAAGAAAAGATAAACTCTGAACTGCAAGCCTTACTTGATGAAGATGAAGCCCAAACGTAACAACAATTAGCTGAAGCGTTAGGTGTCACTCGGCAAACAATTTTACATCGCTGCATGACATGGGCAAGATTCAGAAAAAAAGTCGATGGGTGACGCATGAATTGACTGAACGCCAGCAAGAAAATCGAAGAACAATGTGCGAACTTTTGCTTGATCGGCAGCAACGCAAGTCATTCATGCATCGAATTATCACTGGTGATGAAAAGTACATTTATTTCGATAATACAAAACGAAAGAGATCATGGACAGACCCAGGAAAGGCGCCAAAGATGACTCCTAAGCATAACATTCATGGAAAGAAGGTGCTGCTCTGCATATGGTGGGATCAGAAGGGTATTTTGTATTATGAACTTCTAAAACCAGACGAAACTGTTACGTCAGCTAGTTGTGGAGAGCAATTAATCAATCTGATAGCAGTTGCTCTACCAGGGGTGCATTTGCACTCCTAAAAGTTTTTAAATATATTTAAAATTTATAAAAAAATAAAAATGAAATGAATTTAATTTGAAAATTCGACTTAAATTCAAATTCCTATACTCGTATTTAAAAATAACATTATTTAAATTCATGTATTTTTTCAGCATTTTATAAATCAATTTAATACATTTTTTAATCTTTAATGTGATATTAATTATTTTTGCGTCCCCCCAATAAGAATTTCTGGTTGCATCCTTGGTAGATCGGACTTAATTAATAAAAATTTTAGTCAATCATACAACTTTTAGGTGTGCCCACCCCAAAATGAATTAGCAAATGACATCTACTCGGTCAGTTTAAATTCTTAATTACCAGTTATGACATAAAACGCTTACCGAAGAGTACTTAATTGTATTAAGTTTTTGTAACCTAATATGATTCTAACATATTTTTATGGCTTCAATGACACTATCGGGATTATTTACTACAGCAGAGAACTAACTCGATTTTATTTTCACTTCTCGTAATCAGTTCTGCAGAAACTACATATATTGATAACTACATATATTGATAAAAAATAACTTTGTTAAAGCTAAGATTACAGTACATGTTTCGGAATTTCAGCTCCTTAGAAATAAAGGATTTCACAAAAATTCGATTGAAGATCCGAATCTGTTCACAAGACTTCGAAAAATATTCGACAATTTAAAATAAATTATTCCAAATTTTCGTCTCGGGCATAAAGCTTTTAAGAATTAAATTGGAAAGGTAAAATAGAGTGGTCTCTATTTAAGGAAAAATACGATTTCTTCATTAAAATTTATTCATTCAAAAAACACCAAAAACTGATGTGAGATATTAAAAAATTAAATAAAATTAATTAAATAAACTGTTAAACAATCAACAAATCTAAATAAATTCTAAATTTGTATTACATAACTATTATGGGGTTGAGAACGGAATTAAACTTCGACTTTAGTATGCACATAACATATATGTCTGTATGTATGTGAAATAATAAATATATTTCTATGCTACATCTTGCCTTCTAACATGGGGACCTACTCAAATTTCATATATCACATGATTCAGGAAATATAAAATGAACAACAAGACATCAATAAATGTATAACTGATTCTAATAGGTTCTTCGAAAATTCAAAAATTGAAGGAGACCTTTAAAATATATTCGTCATAAGAAATTATAAATAATTATTGAAAGCAGGAATTTTTAGTTAAAATCGTATTTGCCAAAAAGGAATCTTAAGAATATTTGGAATTTTATGCCAAAAACGCTCAGTACAATTACACAAAAGAATTTGTGGAAAAAATCTTATAAATCAAATTGGAAAATAAATATACCGAAATTATTTAACGATATTTGATTGCTTTGAAAATACCGTTTAAGTAACCAAAGAGCACATCTAAGGATAAATGCCTATAAATATCGTAAACAAATTCTAGATTTGGGAAGTATTAATAAAGTTAAAGATTTTTTGCATGTGCTACCATTTAAAATTTTAAATATTTCTCAAGCAAAATGGAAATAGCATATCTGATAAAAGTGGGAATTATTTATCAATTTTATTTTATTAATAATTATTATTACATTTTTTTAATTTAAATTTTCTCTTGGTAATATTATTCTCCGGTCTGCCACTTTCATCGAGTCAATGCTGAAACTGTTGACACAAAATCAAGCCTTCCCTTTACAAACAGATTTTTGCTAAAAAATAAATTTTTATATTTATTGTAGCAATATGGTTGATATTGGTTTGTTTAACTGAGGTCATAAATGCTTGCAATTTAACTGGACGTAAATCTTGTCTATACAAATAAATATTTCGGTGTAGTTACTGTTTTGCTCTTACAAGCTATCATCGGGTTTATGTCGAAAATTTTTAAGTCTATAAAAATTTTCGACAGTAAAAATTATGATGTGGTGGCCTGGACGGAAAAATTAACGACCGTCGCGAAAATTACGAAGGAATTCGTTACAGAAGTCATTCCGATGCTGCTGGAGGGCGTAGCTCATGATATGTAGAGTAATCTAAGCGATGACTCGAAGGAGGAACAAGCTGAAATAGAGAAAGCGTTGTTCGAGGCTTTTGGTAAGTTGAAAATCGACTATTTTGAGTCCTTATGCGAAAGGAAGTTGAGGCGAGACGAATCGTTGGATGAATACGTTCATGCCATCCGGAAATTGAGCAAAAAGTCCGGCGTGAGCGAGAGCGACAAACTGTTGGTATTGTTCGTGGTGACCGTATTGCCGAGCTATATCAGGACGAAGATTCAAACGATGAACAGAATGGAAGACCTTGATAAAGTGACGTTGGATGACATTGTCGAGAAAGCTCGGATTCTTTGGCAAGAGACGAGAAAGAATGACGGAAGTGTGGCCTTTGCGACCAGTTCATATTGACAAGATGTTTCATGCTTTAGATGCCGAAAGAGAGGACACTTCGCGAGAGAATTTCACGTACAACGGGTTTCGCCAGCAAGATGTTATTCCTGCGGAGAAAGCGGTCATAACACGAGGTTGTGCAGTGTACCAAGTAAGCCTCCGTTAACTGATTTTAAAAAGAATATAAAAAAACTTCCGTCGAATCCAGGTAAACCGGCCGAGACGATACTGAGTGTGAACAGGAGACGAGCGTGTTGTTTAATAGACATGGGAAGCTGCGTGACAATAGTTCGAGAGGCGCTCTGCGGTGTTAAGAAGCGATGGTCTCATAAGTTATATGAGAAAGGAGGAGCGACGTTGATCACGAGAGGCACGTGCGATGTGATAATAGAAGTAGAAGAGATGCTGAAAATCAAGGTTTCGTCTATGATCGTTCCATTTATTTTTGATTATATCGATCTGATTTTGGCAATAGATTCAATAGAGAAATTAGGCGGGCTTTGTATGGACCATAAGGGAAATATCTATTTTCCTAAGGCCAAAGAAATCGGAAAAAAGCCGGAATCTGAGAAGTACTTTTTTTCAAGAAGGATTGCGAGATCGAAGGTAGAAAAGAAATATCTATTGAAGATTCAGATTTAAGCACAAAATTTAGTCATGGAAGGTGGACAGTGGAATGGAAATGGAGCCGCGAAGAACCAAAGCTTGCAAATTAAATTGATTCTTATGCAATCAAGGATCCATAAGTACGGATGAGATTTAGGGACTGGAGCGGAAATTTGGTTGACCGAACATTTGCCAGTTTAAAGGAAAGTAAATAAATAAAAAGATAATAAATTAAAATAAAATAATTAAATGAATTCTTTAATTAAATAAACAAGTAATTAAATAATTAAATAAAAACTAATTTAAATTAAATTAAGAAATTAAATAACTTAAAAAAAATAAAGAATCAATAAATAACAAAATAAATTAAATATTAATCGATGAAATAAATGTTTGAATTAACAAGTCGTCAAGCCACAAGTATTATTCCATAAATGATGACAAATTCAATTGCCAAGAACAGTGTCAAAAAATTCGAAAAGAGATTCAAGATTTCACTGAAAATATTGATTAAAATTTGAAGAATTTTTCGAGGAAATATTTAAATCAGGTGGTGAGCCTCATTGTGCTGGAGTGCGGTGTGATTGGTGTGTGGCTTGTCTCTCTCTGTTTGCCACTGTGTTAGTGTGTTGTGTGAATGAATTGTAATTTGATAAAGTGCGTGTGTAAAAAGTGTTTGTGAGTTTTAATCACAATTTTCAATATCAATTTAAAAAGAGAATTTTGTAAAATAAAAAAAGTTTATCAAATAAAAGTTTCAAATAAAAGTTCTTGATTCGAATTTGAATAAAATAATTTTATGGTGATTTAAATATATGGAAATAAATTGACAAAATAATGAAAATGTGGGAAAAACTCGGACGTGAAGTTAAAAGCCAATATAAAGATGAACAACTGAAAGTCATTTGTTCAGCCAATTTAAAATTGGTTCCTGAATTCATCATAACAACGAAAAAGAGTGCGCTATCACTCGAAGTTTTCCCGGTAGAAAAAGATGCGTGTCATCATTTTCTCGGTTGGGATATCACCACATTTGAATTGCGTAAACGAGATGGGATTCCGATGAATATTTTGTTCAATGAAATGAAAAGCACCTTTCAACCGACGTGCACAATGAGAAACAATTCTTCTCTTTCTAAAATATCGCGGAGACACGGCTTCCTGTCCAGGGACGAAATCAATTCGTAGATAGAGAAAGAATGACTGGTGGAAAGTGATGATCAAACAAAGCAAGAGTGATGGCTGTGGTTCAGAAGCAGAAAAGTAAAGTGAGACCCGTTCTTACTTTTCGCGAGTTAAATCCCTACATTTCATCACACACGATGGATTTGGACTCGTGCGACGCTAAAATTTGAGATTGGCGACAGAAATCCAAAAAAAACAAGCGTTGGATCTTCGGAACGCGTATTTACAGTTACATGTCAAAGAGAATCTTTGGAAATGTCAGAGGGTATGTTACGATGGGGTCGTATACAATTTGACAAGGCTAGGTTTAGGTTTGGCGTCTGCTCCACGTATTATAATGAAAGTCCAGGAACATGTGTTGAGCCTCGAAGAAAAGATACGTTCCGGATCCAGCATTTACGTTGACGACATTTTAGTAGACGGATCAGTTGTTTCGGTAGAAGAAATTGTTGCGCATCTGAAGTGTTTCGGTTTGGAGTGCAAAGAAACGTCGGATTTCATCGGATCAAAGTTGTTAGGTCTACGAATTTATGAGAAAGATGGAACAGTCATGTGGACCAGGGGAAGAACCGTTCCGGAAATTGTCGGTCGTTTAACGAAAAAGGGTGTGTTTTCGTTGTGTGGACAGTTAATCAGTCATTATCCAATCGCAGGATGGTTGTAAATTTCATAAAAAGAAAAGGCGATCGATATCCTTGGCAAGAATCAGTATCTGAGGATATACGAACAATGTTGCAATATACAATTCAACGAGAGAGGAATGATGATCCTGTAAACGGTGTCTGGCACGTCCCGAGAAGTAAGAAATCTGGCAAAGTATGGTGTGATGCGAGTAAAATTGCAAAAGGATTCGTATTGGAGATTGCAGGAAATATTGTAGAGGATGGCTGTTGGTTACAACGAGAGGTTGAATGTACACACACCAATGTTGCCGAACTAGAGGCGGTCGTGAGGGGAATAAATTTGGCGTCGAAATGGAGAGTGAAGGAATTGGATATCGTTACTGACTCTGCATCTGTCTTGGGTTGGTTGATCGGGGTTCTGCACAGAGAAAAGAATATCAAAGTAACCGGAATGAATGAGATGTTAGTTAGAAGGAGATTAATGACCATCGTGGAGATCTTGGAAAGTTATAACGTGAAATGAAAACCAATTTGGATACCCTCGGAATTGAACAGAGCGGACGCTTTAAAGCAGGTAAGAAGTTCATGGTTAGACAGGAGTCATAGAGAGATTTTAATGATGGCGAATGATATGAATCTTACTGACACAGTTATCCGTCGAGAGCATTGAAAACATCATTTCGGAGTTTAGAGAAGTCACAACATTTTAATTCGACAAGGATCTCAAGTGAATAAAGACAATATAAAAAGAGTAATTCAGAATTGTATTGAATGTAATTCTATAGACCCGCATTCCGTACAGATAGAGAAGGGACAGTTAACAAATGACAAGGTGTGGAATACCTTAGCGACGGATTTTACGCATCACAATGGGAAGCTCTTCTTGACAATCATAGACTGTTGCTCGCGTTATTCCATCTAGAGGGTGGTGAACGGGGAATCGACAGAAGAGCTTTTAAGGAATTTCAGTCAAATATTTTACGAGTTTCGCTGCCAAAGGTGGTTTTAGCAGACAATAGGAAAGCTTTCAGATCTGAGGCGTTCCAGAAGCTGTGTAATGAGTGGAAAGTGAAGCTGCATTTCCGATGGTGCATCGGACGGTAAAGAGAACCATGGCCAGAGCAGGCATAAACTCACGTGATGCTGTTTGTTGTTATAACGTCGCCCCTCGAACTGGAAAGAGAATATCTCCGCAGGAGGAGCTGTTCCGGTACGGATTGAGGATGTTAAGACAAGGAGAGGTTGCACCGAATGGACGAGATGTCGAAGTGGGTTACACTGTTGGTGAGCGGGTATACGTGAAACTTCTAAATATTCGCTGTTCTGAAGCGGGGAAAAAAGAAACAATAACCGGCGTGATTTCCAATTTTAGCGTGGACGTGGACGGAATCTGTCGACACGTAAGTGAGATAAGGAAAGTGAGCGTACCGACCGAGGATGCCGTTGAGTTCTATTGAAGAAGGAGTGATTCTAGTTCCGACGAGTTGTAGGAGGGTGAGTTGTCGGACGACGAAATTGATCTAACGTTGTCAGATGAAGGAACAGAATCGCGACGATCGACTCGAAGTAGGGGGCCGCCTGTGTATTTGAGGGACTACGAGTTGGATCAAAGCTCTGAAGAGGGAATGTAGTAATATGGTTGATATTGGTTTGTTTAACTGAGGTCATAAATGCGCGTAATTTTACTGGATGTAAATCTTGTGGATACAAAAAAAATATTTTGGTGTAGTTATTGTTTTGCTCTGACATTTATTAAATACTGAGAAACAAATCAGCATTTCCTTAATTTTTATACGATTTGTATTCATTAACTCAATTTATTTGCATGTGTGGTAAAATCTTTTAGCAATCATTTCTCTCATTTAACATTGTCAGATAGAGCTGAAATTTAACCAACTTTTTCCTATCCAATTACATTTTATTAATTTATCAAAAAGTTTACCTATTTATGAATTAATTAGTCAAAATGATTGAAAGAAAAACAAATAACCTGTTGTATAGAGTTAATTAATTTGTTTAAATATTTTTCAGTGTTTAAATTGACGAACAAATTGCGGAATTCAAAAAGTCGAATTTTCTACAGAATCCTGTTTATTTGAAATAGATTCAAATTTGGAGAAAGTTTGAAGAGTAACTGAGCAGGACGATTAGACAGAAGAGTATTCATAATTAATTTGATTGTGATTCGTGTCATATTCAGTCTTATCGTCACAACAAGCCATTCGAATATGTCCAACGTAAAAGTAATTCTCTACTGTCTCGAGAAGTTCGATGGGCAGAAATCATGGGAACTATGGAGGAAACAATTCGTTCTGCTGATATCGATGCAACAGATTAAGGACACCGCCATGCTATTCCAGTTTTTGTTGAGCGGACCGGCCCTTAGTGTTTATATGGAGATGTCGGAGAAGCAGCAAACGAACATTGAGGAAGTGTTCCGTGTGATGAGTTTAGCGTTTGGCATGCGACCGCGGGAGGCGTATCGTAGATTGCAGAATATTAAATATTCAGATTATCACACCATCGACGTGTATGCCACGGAAGTATCGAAGTTGGTGAAGACGGTGAAGAGCCTAGAAATTGTCGCATTTTTAGCTGGATTGCAAACGGAGATTGCTTTGGAAATCGAGTGACGAAGTAACGAGAGACGAAATTGTGAAGTAAGTTGAACATACATGAGTATCATGCAGAGCACATGTAATACGTCTGTTGGGATTCTCTAAATAGAAAAGCAATAAAATATATAAAATTAGTATTCCGCTCTCCTAAATAAAAATAAATTTAAAAAGTAATAAATAAATAAATCAAATAAATAAATTAATAATCAGGACGCATAATCCCATTTTAACCTTCCCTTTGTTTGAGCACATTGCTCAGGGACACGAGGCAGTTAATTGGGATAATAACAATAAAAACAAAAAATAAATAGGTATATAAATTTTAGTAAATAATTATTATTTATTATTATTATTAATTTAATCTATATTATTTATTTTATATTTATTCATTTTTTAGTATATTATTATTATTATTACTATTATTATATTTAATATTCATTCTTAATATTTTTAGTTTTATCTTTATTTATTCTATTATTATTATTACAATTATAATTTGAATTAAAATTATTATATTATTCCTTTACGGCGAGTTTTTCCTTCCTCCGCAGGGACCCATTCATTATCAGGGTACTCCTGCTTTGGGCGGAAAAGTTCGCCAAAGGATTGTTGTTTTTTTTAAAAAAAATAAATAAATAAATATAAATAAAAAGTTATATATTATTACTATTATTATTATTATTATTATCTTTATATTATAATAATTATTATTATTATTATTACTATTAATTATTATCTCTATTTAAAAAAAAAACTTACCTATCTTGGAAAATAAAATGTAAGAAATGAAAATGAAATTCTAAATTTTCCTCTTGGGCGATGAATGATCGGTATCACCAATCGGTGTCATTTCATCGCCCAAGGGAATACGTAATTGGTAATTTGCAAAAATAATGTAAATCGCATGTAACAGCTGTCTGTCACTTCGGGGGAAGTTCGTTCACACAAACTGCACTTGGAACAACAAATGTTCCATAAATTGCAAAAATAAAATTCACAAAAATCATATAATTAATAAGATAATTGCTTCACATTGAACAACAAATATTCCATATATTTCAAAAATAAAATTTGCAAACAACAAATGTTGTAAATATGTAAAAAAAATAAATTTTTAAATAATTTGATTTTATTTAATAATATTTTTTAATAATTTTATATATTTATTATTGTTAATAAAATAAAATCGGGTATAAATACCCTTCAAAATTCAATCACAACACAAAAAAATTTAAACACAAATTTAAACGAAAAATAAAATATAAAAGAAAACAAAAATCAAATATAAAACTTCAAAGAAGTTTAAAACAAATTTTTATTTAGCCTCAATTATCATATCAAAGATCCCTGTACAATTTTTTGTGATTAACAAATATAAAATTGTATAATATTTGTTATTTGATCTCAATTGTAAATAAAATTTACAGTATCAAATATTGAGCTGGGTTCGAGCTACGAACAGTAACGCAGCCTTCAAATTAAATTGATTCAAATCACGACCTTATATTTTCTTTGAAAAGAATTATTCAAACGACAATTCAATTTATTATACCCAGCATAAAACGTCTTAAACCACCAACACGTCGATGGTGAGTTTAAATGATCAGGAGAGATCCAATCGTTTGAAAGGAGCAGATGGTGGCAACGTCCGCGACGACCACTGTTTCAAGAAGTCAGGTGAGGGCGTCGATACGGGTGGTTGAAATGCGGATGAGGGTCGCTCTAAAAATTCTTCCCAAAGGAGTAACATATGTTTCAAATGTTATCGAAAAGGACATATTGCAAGATTTTGCAGAGCGGGAAACGCGAACAAGTGGTCGCCGGCACCAACGGCTACTCGGGGGGATTAAAGGTGCTTCCGGTGATTCAATGCGTTGTGATCGGGAAAAGCTGCAGAGCGTTAGTGGATACCGGATGCTCTCGTTCGGTTGTGAAAAGATGTATTGTGGATGAAGAATCGATACAGCAGCAGCAACAAAAAATCACTTTAGCCAACGGGTTGCGGGTGTCAGTAGGCACGTGTGCCTTTGTGTTTGACGTGGAGGATAAAACAGTAACTTTAAATTGTACAGTTATAAACAGGTTGCCCGAAAATTTTATTGTGTTATTGAGTGTTGACGTGATCGAGAAATTAGGGGGTGGGTGACACTCAATAACGACAGCGTGAAATTTGGGGTGGACATTGGTTCAGTAAGTTTTTGTATGTCTGGTGGGAGAGTTGGTTCATCAGAGGCAGTTTTCACTGAAAGTGGTGGCATGAGTAAGCATAATTTCAATATTCGATTCGATTAAGTGTGGAAAATTTCCTGGAGTTAGAAATCGGATGCGCCTGAGTACTTGCGGAGGAGAAAAACAGTTTTGAAGGAGTCAAAGTCGTAAGAAAAATCAACAAAGGAGATTCTGATCAAGTGGATAGCAAAGGGGTATTTAGTCGAATATGATGATGAGAAGATGGGTGCATCAGAGGGATCGATTCCTATCTATGATATAGCCCAGTTGAATAAAGAGAAGATACGACCCGTGTTCGACTTTAGAGAAGTGAACAAGAACATTGATGTTTACAGTGGATGTTCCGATGCTTATATGCAAATCCGCGTAGATCAAGCAATGTGGCGGTTTCAGTCGTGTACGATCAACGGAAAGAAGTTCGTGTTGACATGTATGGGATTCGGTTTGAATATCTCTCCTACAATTATGACGGAAATTGTTAGTAAGGTGATGTCTTTTGACCAAAGGATTAACGTCGTCACGGGTTCCTATGTCGACGATATTTTTGTCGATGAAACGATAGTTAGTGCTGACAGAGTAAAGCATCTGTTCAGGAGTTTTGGGTTAGAGTGTAAACAACCTGAACGTGTTAATCGTGACACTAAAGTAAGAGTGATTGGAGTGGAAGTCAACAACATCAACGGGAGCATGGTGTGGAATCGAGCGAATCGGATTAGTGTCAAAGATTTATCTGCCCCGATGTCGCGGCGAGAGCTTAATCCTCTATGTGGACAACTTACTGGCATCTACCCTGTGGCGTTATGGTTACGATTGGCATGTTCTTATCTCAAACGAGCATCGGAGGGTGATTAGGACTTACCAGTGGACAGGTCTGTGGTGGAGAAGGTGAAATGGATCTTGGAAAGAGTTGCAGAAAATGAACCATGTAGAGGCACGTGGAGCATTGGAGAATGCAAAACGGGTACTCTATGGTACGATGCTAGTTTAATCGCGTTGAGGGTTTTGCTGGAAGTTAATGGTAAAATCATTGAGGATGGATCTTGGTTAAGGAAGAAGGACGATTCACGATACATCAATATTGTGGAGTTGGAAGCGGTTGTTAAGGGGTTGAATTCATGCGTGAATTGGGGTATGACAGACAACACAGTGAAGTGTGACAAGAAATCTGTGGTTGCCTGGGTGAATGACGTGTTAACAAGTAAGTCCCGACTAAACATGTGTGCTTTTTCAGAATTGCTCATCAAACGGCGATTATCTATTATTAAAGAAATCTGTGACGACTTTAATTTAACTATTAGAATAGAGTTTGTGCCGAGCAAGCTGAATAAAGGAGATGAACTGACGAGAGATCCGAAGGAACTGACTAAAAGTGTATGCGATGTCGCTTTGGTGAGTGAAATTGAAAGACTGAACGATCTTCAATTGAAGTGCCACTTTGGAGCAAAAAGAATGAAGTTCCTTTGCAAAATTGAAAATATTAATTATAAAGATATTTCTAACATGATTGCGAAGTTCCAGAAATGCCAGTCAATTGATCCCACACCGGTTAGATGGCATCACGGTGGTTTATCTGTTAGGGAGACCTGTCAAAGATTAGTAATATATGTCACCAAATTCAATGGAGATAAGTATTTAAGCTTCATCGATTGCGAACCATCCAGATTTGCGATATGGAAAGAAATTCGGGATGAAAGTTCGCGTTCTATCACCGCGGCAGTAAGTTTTTTGGAGCGCAGAGCGCCCAGAGAACTGATTGTCGATAATTATACGACTTTATATTCAAACGAGTTTATAGAACTTTGCAACGGTTGGAGAGTCGAGGTAAATTATCGTGCAATAAACCTACCAAGCGGGAACGGAGTCACGGAAGGAAGTCATCACACGATTAAAAGAATTGCTGCGAGATAGAATATCACAATAGTGTTGGTATATTAGGGGTGATTTATAAAATACGAAGATAAAACAAAGGGTTTTTATATAAAGATTTATTTGGTATGTACAAATAATACAATTTAAATCTTAAATGATATTTGAAAGAGCTTATCCTATTTAATAATTTAGATTTTAGATAAAAGGGAGAAAAATCTTTTTCTACCCCTTAAGTTTTAAGTATATAAAAATATATCGTTAATAAAATATATAAATTATATTTCGCACTTTTTGTGATTTAGTCGATTCAACTCCAATAAATAAATTCGAATTCCTTTCTTTTTGTTCACAATAGACGTCGTCCTTTTATAGGTTTTCGTAGTGATTCTAATTATCTCTGCGTGAGATAATTAATGCGAATTCCTTAAAACGATAAATTTTTTCGATGACCTTTAGAACTCTTAATTAAGAGATAACTAAGACTATCTTTCTATGTTTCTTGTTCTCCTTCTTTCTAAAATTTTCTTTCCTTTTATACTATCTTTTCTTATTCTATTTCCTTTTATTTATTTAATTTAATTTCTGTTAATCTTTTCTATATAAATATCTTGTTATTTCAATTCTATTGTTTATATTTTTTATTAAATTAAACTTAATTAT
>MQRK01182200.1:39705-49790 GCA_001938485.1 Girardia tigrina
TGAAGTACCGAAACACTTTCCAAAACCGAAACTAACACCCCGTAAGGTTATGGTGACAGTTTGGTGGTGTGATGCTGGAATCATCCACTATAGTTTTTTGAATCCAGGTGAAACAATCATAGCGGAGAGGTACTGTAATGAAATTGATGAAATGCATAAAAAATTGAAAACCCTTTGTCCGGGATTGATCAATCGAAAAAGTCCCATCCTTCTTCATTATAACGCTAGACCTCATATTTCAAAAGTGACTCTTCAAACGCTTAATGATTTGGGCTATGAAACCCTGTTTCATCCACCATATTCATCAGACCTCTCCCCAACGTACTTCTACTTTTTCAGGCATTTGTACAACTTCCTACGTGAAAAAATTTTCAAAAACCAAAATGATGCTCTAAATGCCTTCCAAGAATTCGTGGCTTTGAGAACCGATGCATTTTATGCTGATGGAATAAAACAACTTGTTTCTCGTTGGCAAAAATGTATTGATGCCAACGGTTCATACTTTGATTAATAAACTTTTGTTTCTGTGAATTTGCAAGTCTTTGAAGTTTGTGTCCCAAAACCACCATTATTTTTCGACCAACCTAATAGATGTGCAGCTTTTATACGCTAGAGGTTTATGACCAGCAAATAAATCGATTTTATTGTCAATATTCGATATAAATTGTGAAGCCAAGTTCGGGGCTCATGTTGAAAATATAACTACTCCATCAATTTGTTTGTTTGTACCAGTCATTCCTGAACAAAAAGGGAACATCTAAAGTCGCAAAATTTAACAATTTAACATCAAAAGAAGTCATTATTGTGTAATGAATTTTAAAAGGCTTATCAATTTTAATTTTAATCATTTAATCTTAAAATTTATTTAAAATTACAAAAATATATATAGTTATAACAACTCTTAAAACCAATTTTTTAAAAAATCTTTTAATTTCAGTTTAATTTTCACAATTAAAGAAAATCTTAATTTCACTCTAAACAAATTAATAAATATTAAATAAACCCAATTAAATTTATTAAAAATTTTCTTTTACTTAAAAATAAATTTTCAATATTCAATTAAAAAAAGTATTTATTTATTTTGCTCTATTAGTTAATTTCCAAAGAAAATATTTGTCAATTAAATTTATTATATTTGTGAATTTTAATATTTTAATTTTATTTTCAGAAATTAAAATAATTTTTAGTTTTAAATTATTATAAAAAATAATTTCCCACCATAAAAAAACTGTATATTTTCAATAAAATAAATATTATAAATAATAATTATTATTATTTCTTAATAAATTATTTTAAACAAAAAAATTTTTTTTAAAGCTCATAATATAATTTTTGTTTTTTATAATTAAAAGATTATCATCTTTCGATAATTGCTAATAAATATTCATAAATATTAAATATATAATTTCGTGACTTGGTAATATAAATAAAAGTCAAAGAGAAACCAATATTATAGAGATAGGAAAGCCATGACAAGTTAACTGACATATCTTTCAATTCATTGGAATAATAAATAATAACTATTGACGACTTGATTTAAACAAAAATCAATATAAATCAATAATTATAAACAATGATGTTTTTTGAATGGTTTTTTTGTAAAAACAAAAAAATAAAACAAAATCACATCAAAAAAACGAAAAAAATAAATATAAATTGAAATATTTAAAATAAAATCACTCAAAAAGAGTTTTTTTCAAATTGGTTTTAATCAACCAAATATATTTATTTTATATATTTTGATTGATATAATAAATTCTTTTTTTTTGTTTGAAATAACTCGTTCAATTGTCTTTAATTATTAATTTATTATTTTACAAATGATAATTTACGTGTTAGTCAAAATTGAGAGCTGTTTTTTTTAATTTTCATTTTCAAGTGAAAGCATTTCATGAATAAATAAATAAAAAATTGTAATAACAAAAAAATAATTAAAAAAAAACTAAAATTTAATCTATTTTAAGAAGTAATTTGTCAACGATGATTTGCACTGATTTATTTAAAAGAAATATAACTTAAAACAAATACAGAAACAAATATAGAAATGTTTTTAAAGTATAAATAAATTTATTATTAGTTCGGTATAAGAATATTTATTGTCTTACAATCACACGTCGGATTTTTACCACGTTTTTATTAGCTTGCTTTCTTGTCTGTCTGGAACAAATCTTGCGATTGATTTTTCGACCACTTTCAGTCATCCAATTGAGCTGAATTTTTTTATACAGGCTTGCTTCCGATGACAATACAATATTTTAAAACATTTACGGCTCTACAGAAACCGTATATGCCATAATTAAATAGCTTATGTCTTATACGGGAAAATAATCCGTGTTAATGATGTACGGAAAAAATTAATAAATTGAACAAATATTGTGAAAATCAAGTGATAATTAAGTGTAGAAGTATTAAAATTAGGTTTAAAAAGTTTTATTTTGGTTTTATTATCATTTCTGTTATTCGAAATCAATCGAACGATTTGAATTCCTTACGAATGCACTAAAAAGAGGAAAATAATTTTTTTTCTAGACATGTGCGAAATTTTATACCTAACCAAAAACGTGGGGCATAGAAATGATAGATTGTTACTAAAAAGCAGTAAAGAGGAAATAGCAGTTACTAATAGCAGTAATTCAGAAATCCGCCCCACGTTTTTGGTTAGGTATAACATTTTGCACATGTCTAGAAAAAAAATTATTTTCCTCTTTTTAGTGCATTCGTAATGCTTGAAAAACGTGGTTGTTTTTATAAAAATTTTTTTTTATTAATAATATTATTACAAATAATGGGCCTCCCATCTCTTTCGAATGGTATTGAGCCTCTAGGCTCTTTAGAGGGTCCACCCAAACTAAAGAATCACTAGCAGCCCCCCGAAAGGCCTCCTACGGGGTCGAAAAGTTTCGGTCTCCGAGATCTTTTCGGCTTCCCTGTGAGAAACGACCACCCATGGGTTTTATAGCCATGGTTCTGCATACCTTTGGCTGTATTCGTGGACTTCGTACAACCGCGAAAGGGACATCTGAACTCTCCCCTTGCAGTTAGATCTGCAATCCTAAAAGTCAGATGTATTTCTTCAGTACCTATCGCTTCTTCCACCGCCGTTGAAGTCCGTCACGGATTAAATCTGGTTGCCTGAAATGTTGAGGTTTTCTACGACTCTTTCTTCTGTGTTTGTACTGATTTGCGCTGGTGTCATTGTCGGTTCTCCAATTTCTTCTGTCTCCTCCAATTTATGATCCTGGTAGAGGTGCCTGGTCAGCCACCCCTTCGTTTTGTACGACTTTTTGCATAGTGTACATGGGAATGGCAATTGTTGTTGTTGTATCTCATTGAGCTGATCAGGTTTAGCGGAAGTGGACACCGCGTGGTCCCTTTTCATGTGTCTGTTCAGCTCCTTCTTTTCGGCAAACTCCTTGTAGCATCTTTCTACTGGACATTGGTGACATTTGTCTCTCTCGTTGATCAGCTTCGGTACAGTTGTTCTTGTCCTATTGTGTCTTCCTGATCGAATTAAGGAGTTTATGTATGTTTCCCTCGATACAGTAGGATCTCTGTGATTGATGCGGTTAATGAAATCTCCATATACCGCATCATCCTCAAATAGCCACTGTATGTCCACTTGAAGACATTCCGAAATTGATTGCTTCTTTCTCCCACTGATCTTTTTTCCCATTTGTATTTCTCCCTTCCAGATTCGTTTGATTGTCTCGTACTCCTCTGAAGTTTCCGTCTTACTTTGGAAAGTAAGCTGTTTACTCGCGATAATATCCATGGGATGTGGGAGTCTAATGTCCAGGATGTCCATACGGATCTTTTCAATTTTGTGTTTCTTCCTAACTATGCGCGTGCATAGTCTATGAAGGGCATGCAATTTCTTAATGTTCTTGTCCGCAGTTCTCCAGCTTTCACAGCCGTAGTAGACTACGGAGAATATGCATGCGTTGATTACTTTCTTCTTATTCCTCATACTCAGTTTGGAGCTCTTCAGCACTGGTCTCAGATCCCGGATCTTCTGGGTTCCTTTCTTGATTCTTTCTTTCACTTCCGCGTCCATATTTCCCACTGAAGAGATCGTGGATCCTAGGTAACAAAAGCTAGAGACCCACTCAATACCGGCCTCAAGCTGGTGCCCAGCAGTAAGGATCCGAGTATCTCCTTTTAGGTTCAAAACTTTGGTTTTACCAATGTTAATTTTGAGACCTAAATCTAAAAAGGATTACAAATAATACTACATTTTACACCCTTTCATGCTTCAGATTCTAAGTATGATAAACCTTTCTATTAGAAATTAAGAATGTAATTAAATTTTTTTGAAAGAATGTAGAATTAAATATACTAATTAAAATGTAGAAAAATTTATAAAATATTTAATTATTTGATGATTGAAAAAGAATTCTTAAAATTAATAAAAGTGAACGAAACGAATAAATAATTGTTATTAGTCGTGTAATTTAAAAAATTTAAATTTGATTCAAGGTAATTATTAGAGAACAGAGATTTTTAGATTAAAAAAATTCACGAAATGATTAAGTATTTGATAATATTAGCGTATTTTAAATTTGATTTATTAAAGAAAGATTGCATAAAATGAAAATAAAATCAAACATTATTATATCCCCAAAATGGCGATTCCCAAAACAGCGCTTTTCAACAATAGCCAAAATTTGAAAACTATAAATGATAAATTATTATCAGCATTTTTACTACACTTTGTGGTAATTACTTTAAATCTCAAAAAATATAATTTTTTTTATTTTTTTACTTATTAATTAATAAAAAATAATTATCAAAAATTTTTTAAATAACTAATTCAGAGAATTTTGAATTAAATTAATTATCAAATAATAACCGCTGTTTAATTTTGAAGTTAATTTAAATAGGAAATCCATAATGACAGAAAACCTTAGTGAATAGAAAGAAGTTTATAGTTTTATGGTTACGTTTTTTAAAAAATTAATTATAAATTTTTAATAAAAATTTGGAAAAAATATTTTTATTTTTTTAAAATTTTACTGATTTTTCTTACAATTTTACTGATCGAAAAAGTTTTACTTAAAATTTAAAAAACTTTTTAACAATTTCTAAAATATTTAATAGTTTTACATAATTCAGAGAACATTTAAACATTTATTAAGAACATTCAGACAAGTCTCGTTTGAATTTTTTTTACAATCACATTTAGAGTCATTATGACTCTCAGAAAGTCTTTCATCGTTTGTCATCCTTCTAATTAGTTTTCTTATTTTTCTTTTTAATCATGATTATTGGAAATTTTTTTCTAAATTATTTTAAAAAATATTTAACCTCTAAAAATTATTAATTAAAAATAATAAGTTTTACCATTTCTCAATAAATCTTAAAATAATAAAAATGTCATCAAATTATTAAAAATGCATTTAATTCAAATTTTACTAAAAAATATTAAACTTAATTTTAATTGTGAAATTACAAATATGAACTTATCAAATGATTATTTTAATTATGTTCGAATAGTCAATCACTTTAAATTTAAATAAAAAATACCAATTTCCACCTGGGTTGGAGAATCACCATTCTAAGTACAACATACTCAAATCAACATACAGCACCACTACATTTACACATTAAAACAATTTAAAATATTTCTCACAAAATTAATAATTTACTTAATTGGAAAATTTATAATAAATTTAATTAATAATCAAAAACAACTTACATATAATTCTTAATTCACTTAGGTTTGCTGTCATTATTTATTTCCTATTTAAACTGAACTTCAAAATTTAACAGCGGTTATTATTTGATAATTAATTTAATTAAAAATTCACTGAATTAATTATCTAGGAAATTTTAGAGATTTATAACTGCCACATAGTATAGTAAAATACCGATAATAATTTAGCATTTATAGTTTTCAAATTTTGGCTATTTTTGAAAAGCGCTGTTTAGATGTATAACCTTATTTTTATAAATATTTGTATTTTAATTGGTTTAAGATTACTAAAACAAATTGTTTCTCAAAAAAAATAAATTTGTTTAAATTTTAGTGTTAATCAATTTTTTGTGAAAATATTGTAAAAAAAATTTGCATTTGATATCGGAATTAACTTCTAATAATAATTATCTCAAATAATTAACTTCAAGCAAACCCGGCTGATTGCCGCTCTCTCATTTGCCTATTTATGATGCGGCTCTGTTTCGCGACTTTTTCGCTCCGAATTTCCGTGATCCAAATTCGCAAAATCATTATATCCATTTCTTCGAACACACACTCTGACTCGATAGGTTATGGTGAAGATAAAAATAGCCACCTGAAAGGCTTTTTGTCATTTGATCATAACTATATTGATGCATATTGCATTAAATACAAGTCGGGAACTATTTGATGAAGTTATTTGCGAAATTGAGTTAATCTACTCATTGTTCTCCTTCATGCTTATAAATTTTTTGAGCACTCCAAATTCATTTTCTATTTTCGTAACACCTTCATCCCATTTTATATCTTTGAAATGGCAAGCAGTGCTTGGGACATCCGTGTTCGTTCATTCCATAAAACTATCCTTGTTATTCAAGAACAAGCGTCTAATTCCTATCTTTACTGTACCAAAACATTTAGTGGAGTTGGTATCACCTACCTTAAGGATGAGTACCATGTCCAATCTATTACTCACTCCTTTTACCTTCTCCACTTCACCGACCTCAAAATTATTGCTGCCAATGACGACACACTTTGTCGATCACTAGTAGTTATGAACCTGTCACATTTCGAGGTTTTTGATTGGATTAATGATGGCTTCAAAGAGCATGTTAACACATCATGGTGTAACAAAACTCAACATGCTATACAAAATTTTAGAAAATTCCATAAAACCTTTATCAACTTTAGGTACTCAAATCCGGGTGTTATTTTAACAATAAAACAACATATCTAAAATGTGGCACGTAATTTTATTACTAACGAAATATTTAGGGCTAAGGATAAAGGTAAGTTATCAGAAACACTTAGAAAATGCATTGATTACTCATGAGTTCTTAAATGGAACAAACAGAAAAGTACCGGCGCTACTCTGAATGCCTGTCTAAATCCCCCCTCTCAACCTCACTTATTTACAATGGTCACCTAAGTCAGAATGAATGGAGGCTCGGTCCTATACAGTTCTTGTACGCTGTGGACCAGGTTGTTTGGTTAGTATTCCGTGTCGACGAGGTTTTTCAAAAAAGAAACCCTTTGTCACGTGTTAGTTTGCTGTCTCCCCATACAATTTCTGGAAAGCCTGTCATGACTCTATTCAATACATCCTTGCAAAAGAATTAGATATGCTGAAATATATGTCAATGAAATTGAGTTAATCTATTATGTCAATTCATAACATCTGATCAAAGAGTTGATCTTCAAATATTTTTTCGAGAGAAACGTAAAATTTTGCTTGTTGACGTAAGTGCCTATATGAAACTACCAAAAACAAATTTAATGATGATAGGAAAAATATTGAAAAAATATTTGGACTTGAGGGAACAAATACAACACGCCTTTGGGGACTCCTGGAAAGTTCATCTCGACATTGTTGGGCCACTAGGATCATGGTTACCCAACAATGAACTTATCCCTAATGATTTGTTTTTAGGAAAAAGTGCCAATTGCCCGAGTTTGTGTCCTGTCCAATATTAAATGGTCGGCGTTACAGTGGAAGGACTTTCAAGACCCGCGTGCGAACCTGCTTGACATTCAATGCCCGATACTGGCCCACAATCCTGTGGACTTTGACGACGGAAGATTGGAAACTGAGGGAGACATATTTGAGTATGATATGCCCCTGGATGTCCCTCTCTACGATAGATTGTACTGTAGGATTATTTGGGCTTTTATGACAAATGGTTTAACCTTGGTAATTGGAGCATGTATGATTGATTTTACTTTTGACCCCATATATAGGTCATCATACTGTCTTGTTAGCATTTTTTCATTTTTTTCTGTCGACAGTATACTGTGTTAGCCGATATATGGTACTACTTTACTTAGAGTATAGAATAAGTGTTTGAATTTTGACTCTCTCAGACTATATCCTCTCTCAAATTTGTCCCAGACATGAATACACAAACATATGTATGACAGATTGGAAACCATCTGCTATTTATACTCGAAGAAACTCGCTCACTACCTAGGGACTCTTATCAGATTGTTTCAACAGAAGAAAACACCTTGTTATAATTAATATAATTTTGAACCAATAATTCTGAAGAAGTTCGGAGAACATCAAATATTTTCAAATATATTTAAGAAATTCTTCAACAAAAATTTCAATTGAAAAAGTTTTTAAAACATAGCGAAATGGGGGCCAAAGTCTAATATAATATATTATTTGTTAAAATTGGTTTTGTGTTTAAGGATCAAGAAACATTCTAAAGGAATCGGTTACTCAATGTAAAGAATTATGGTCATGGAAGTTACAATTGTACATCCACTTATATTTTAACATTGAAGCACTAACAATTTCATTGATAAAAATAATTCCAATCAACTATTGGTGGTGTAGCATTGAAGAAAGTTAACAGGTGAATTTAGTGTAAGCGTATACTCGTATAAACTTGCAAAAACACTTGCCCGAGTGTCACTCGGACAAGTCAATACGCCAGCAAATGGTAACAACGAGAAAATCGTAGGAATAAAATTTCTTCCAGAAATATTTATGAAAACGCATTTTCTAAATATTTAAAATTTTAACAAAGATAAGTTAAATTAATAAATAAAAATGTAATTTAAATAATATCAAAAATAATTTATATATTTTACAAATATAATAAATATTTACAAAAAAATATGTAAAATAAAATTTGAGACTTGTTATGATTTTTTAACTTAAAATTAACATATTTATTGTAATAAGATTTTTTAACATAATAAACACAATGTTCTTCATTTATTATATTTTATATTTATTACAGATTTTACAAGAAGTTTTATATATTTTTAGTTATTATAAGAAATAAATTTCTGAAAAAAATATTCTTCAATTTATTTTTGGAAGAAAAGAAAATTAGTCTTATACAATAATGATAAAACTTTTTTGCAGTGTCTAACAGAAAGGATGAGGCTTAAATTTAGGGTAAGAAAGTTAAATATTCTAAAAGAAAATACGGGTTGACAGATCCTAATTCATTATTTCCAGATGAAATCAGAAGCTTATTTAACAAATATTCAAATTGCTGATGCAAATAAAAATTATTTATAAAAATTGTTTTCCGTAAATTTATTAAGATTTTTCAACAATGTATTTTTTTATAATTTTATTTTTTTATTGTTTTTAATATTTTATTTACTATATTTTTTTCACATTTTTTAAAATAAGAAATTCATGCTAATAATTTTAATTATAATTTATTAAAAAATGAAGAAAATAAATTACGATTTATGTGAGATTTGATGAATTTTTAATATTTTTCGTCTCGTTAGTTAAGATGTTATTTTATTTTTATTTTATAATAGTTGTTTGATTAGAAAAATTGTAAATAATATTGTTTAATTATTTAATTATTATTTTATTTAGTTTTACAAATTTATTATTTTTATTGTTTTTTTTCATTAATTTGTAATATATTTGTTTTAATTTAATTTTATTTAAATAATTTTATTATAGAGGATTTATTTTATATTTATTTTATGTCGGTAAAAGGTGTCTTTTATCTAGAGTTTTTTATAAAAATGTCATGGAGAAAGTCACGCTTTAATAGACAGTGACATTTTAGTTTGTTCTATTTAAATTAATTAATTAAATGTATTAAAAATTTTATTATTAAATTTATTTATTTAAATTTTAAAAATTATTAATAAATTATTAAGTTTTATTTATTAGGAAAATAAAATTTAAAATATTAAAAAACATGTTTTTTAAAAACTTTTTACTAAACTTTTTTTTTAAAATTTACTAAATTTGCATACTTTATATATATATATATATATAGATATATTATTGAGTCTTGTGAACGCAAGTTTAGTATTTCGAAAATATAATTTGATTAAAGCTTTTTTTATATAATTATTGGACATGTTTCGATGTTTACATAAATCATCATCAGCAATTTTCGGATGTTTAGTAAATGAATATTGA